>CAXITT010000646.1:167061-177202 GCA_964033795.1 Lymnaea stagnalis | reverse complement strand
CCAGGCGGACAGACCGGGGGGGGGCGGAAACCAGGCGGACAGACTGGGGCGCGGAAACCTGGCGGACAGACCAGAGGGTTGGGGGCGGAATCCAGGCGGACAGAACGGGGGGCGGAAACCAGGTGGACAGACTGGGGTGCGGAAACCTGGCGGACACGCCCGGGAGGGGGGAAGGGCGGAAACCAGGCGGACAGACTGGGGCGCGGAAACCTGGCGGACACACCTGGGGGGGAGGGCGGAAACCAGGCGGACAGACCGGGGGGGGGGAACCAGGCGGACAGCCTCAGTATCGAAAATAAACATTGAAGTTATGAAAATTTGAGCATTTAACAAGTATATCGAAAACATAACCACACACTCTCTATTTCGCTCTCACCCTCTCCCTCTCTCTCTCTCCCTCTCTCCCTCTCTCTCTCTTTCACTCTCTCGCTCTCAGACATGCGCCCGTGCGATTAGAAAATAAAAAACTATATTTTTTTTACTCCACCACATTGTTGTAAGTGGTGTGAACGTTGATTTGAATGTAGGATTAGGCTTAGTGACCATTTTATGACAATGTACGCTTAGTGACCATTTTATTACAAGGTACGCATAGTGACCATTTTATGACAAGGTACGCTTAGTGACCATTTTATTACAAGGTAGGCTTAGTGACCATTTTATTAAAAGGTAGGCTTAGTGACCATTTTATTATAAGGTAGGCTTAGTGACCATTTTATGACAAGGTAGGCTTAGTGACCATTTTACTACAAGGTAGGCTTAGTGACGATTTTATTACAAGGTAGGCTTAGTGACCATTTTATGACAAGGTAGGCTTAGTGACCATTTTATTACAAGGTAGGCTTAGTGACCATTTTATGACAAGGTAGGCTTAGTGACCATTTTATTACAAGGTAGGCTTAGTGACCATTTTATGACAAGGTAGGCTAAGTGACCATTTTATGACAAGGTAGGCTTAGTGACCATTTTATTACAAGATAAAACAATTCATTTGGAATTTTTGTATGCCTCGACCACTGTTATATAGTTGGTTATTTAAGTATATACGTATTTAAGTACTTCAGCATACGTATGCGCAAGGGATTACTTTAAAAAAATATATAGAGGGAACAACACTTGGGCATATATCAATAATGTTAACAGATTGTTGATTTACAATACGGATGATTATTTATGAGTGCAATGGCTGATTTAAGACATCGATAATTTTACATATAATAAATAGTTCGCATAATATTTTCTGAGATTTCCTTTGAAAGAGAAAAAAAAAAAAAGACACAAATTATTTAGCCCTAAAAATGCTGGCGGAAAAAATTCAATCTCAACATCATAACTGATGAGCTTTAGAAAAAGTACTTGCAGCAAGCTTTATCAAAGTGCCTTGTATTGGCAGCATATAAAAGTTCTTCTCAAAGTGTCTTGTAATGGAAACATAGAAAAGTTCTTCTCAAAATGTCTTGTATTGGAAGCATAGAAAAGTTCCTCTCAAAGTGTCTTGTATTGGAAGCATAGAGAAGTTCTTCTTAAAATGTCTTGTATTGGAAGCATGGAAAAGTTCCTCTCAAAGTGTCTTGTATTGGAAGCATAGAGAAGTTCTTCTTAAAATGTCTTGTATTGGAAGCATGGAAAAGTTCTTTTCAAAATGTCTTCCTAGTGGAAGTATAGAGCCGTTGAACATCACAACTTCGGGCCCCTCAAATATCCGTAGACCAATTATGCTTTGATTCTACTCCACGCTAATCCTTGTAGTGTATACCCCACGCGTATCATTCTAGCCCATACTTATCATTCTACCCCACGCGTATCATTCTAGCCCATGCTTATCATGTTACCCACTCTTATCAAAGTAAACGAATCTAATCATTCCACTCTTCTCTACCACACGCTTATCGTTCTATCTCGCCTATCATAGAACCCCCACATTCTACCCCACGCCCACGCTATTCACACGCTGTTCATTATTTACCACGCTGTTCATTTTACCCAATTCCTATCATTCTATCCCACGGCAATCAGCCTCACCAGCCACTTTGCTCCAATGGCCCGGCTCTAAAACAATCAAGTCGAACCCACGGCTCGTGGGACGCTCCGTCCAGGATGATTGCCGATAGGATCTGCCGGCCGGTACCGGGACACATTTACAGTGTGGCAAACAATGTGACCATAATTCATGGAGTGGAGTCGCGCTTTGTTTCAGCAAGGATCAAAGCGAATCTCCGCCTTTGATGCCATTGTAAAGCGATGATTGGACATCTAGGGTCATAAAAGTTTTCTTTCTCAGAAAATTGCCACCAACGCGTCTTACCTGGCTGTGTCAATCTGATCTATTTGCCTTTGATTTATTGAGTGAACTTATGCGACTGGGCACTTAAAACTTACATCCGTGGGAATGTTCGTTATTTTGTGGGAACTACTTGCATCTCAAAGTATGTAAAGTAGGATTAGCAGATTACTTTAGATTTACTTTGAAATGTCTACAATTAAAACGTTTACAAAGTAACATTTATAGTTTTTGTTCCGTGTTGGCTATTTTTAGAAACACATCCCCCCACCGCCCCCACCCCCTGTGGGATGTTTACTGAACACGGCGACACCCACGTGGGCTTACAGCATAGCCGAAACTCAAATTGCAATTCACACAGAACAATTACTGTCTTAGGCTGTCACGGATAATATGCTATGCTACCAGATTGTAGGTTGTCCAAAACAGTAAGATATTGATATGCTACCAGATTCTAGGTTTTCACAAACAGTAAGATATTGATATGCTACCAGATTCTAGGTTGTCACAAACAGTAAGATATTGATATGCTACTAGATTCTAGGTTGTCAAAAACAGTAGGATATTGATATGCTACCAGATTGTAAGTTGTCACAAACAGTAAGATATTGATATGCTACCAGATTGTAAGTTGTCACAAACAGTAAGATATCGATATTCTACCAGATTGTAAGTTGTCACAAACAGTAAGATATTGATATGCTACTAGATTGTCGACAGTACGATAAACTACTAAATTGTAGGTTGTCACAGACAGTAAACTACTAGAATGCGTTCGGTGTGGGATTCACTCCAGGACCGCTGCATGTCCACCTTGTGTCCTTACCGGCCCATTCCCCCCAACGTGTGGGAAGGCAACCTGATGTCTACATAAGACATATTGTTCACCAATTTGTTCAATTAATTACTTTGGGCGCTTACCAAAACGCAAAAAATAGCATACAGAACAAATATTTCACTTCAGAAATATGCAACGATACCAGACAATATACAAATACAATAAAATCATTAAAATAGTTTGAATGAAAGCGTACTAAGAAACCTATAGGTGCATGCCACGACTTGTCAGTATTTTGAATGAATGACTAAATGTACACGGCATAACGTGTCGGAAAAAAGAATGACGGTGTGAAATGCGATGGGGAGTGGCCCGAAAAGCTTGAGAACCCGCATTCTTTATTCTAAACTGGCTTACAAATCCTCCTCATTGGTGCAAGAGCCAAAACAGTTCGGTGAAAATACCGTTACAAAAAAACAAAAAAAAAAAAAAAAAAAAAAAAAAACAAAAAAAAAAACTGGCTAACTCTTTAACGTTCAGAAGCGGAGCCGGCCCTAACATCTTTTTATCGTTCTCACACAAAGGGCCCCCGACTAATTCAATTATGTACATGCGATGTCGTGGGTGTGGGCTGAGGGTAAGTGAGCGGTTCCTGGGGGCCATTCATTACAATTACTGTGTCTTTCTCAGACACATTTATTATAGGGTCGCCTCATCCATTTACCGCCCCCCCCCAACCCAAAGCGTAATCGTGTAATCATAGAGGTCGTGTTTACACCTACAAGTTTCCGGGGGGTGGGGGGTGGAGGTGGGGTTGGTTTGGTGCTGTGTAGTATTGATGACGTATGAGGGAGAAAAATCTTTTTAACACATAACTAAGGGTTAAAACAGCAGTAGAGTTGGAGTTAAAACAACAAGAGAGTTGGGTTAAACAGCAAGAGAGTTGGGGTTGAAACAGCAGTAGAGTTGGAGTTAAAACAACAAGAGAGTTGGGTTAAACAGCAAGAGAGTTGGGGTTAAAACAGCAGTAGAGTTGGAGTTAAAACAACAAGAGAGTTGGGTTAAACAGCAAGAGAGTTGGGGTTAAAACAGCAGTAGAGTTGGGGTTAAAACAGCAGGAGAGTTGGGGTTAAATAGCAAGAGAGTTTGGGGTTAAAACAGCAGGAGAGTTGGGGTTAAAACAGCAGTAGAGTTGGAGTTAAAACAGCAAGAGAGTTGGGGTTAAAACAGCAGTAGAGTTGGGGTTAAAACAGCAGGAGAGTTGGGGTTAAACAGCAAGATAGTTGGGGTAAAACAGCTGGAGGGTTGGGATTTAAACAACATGAGAGTTAGGGTTCAAACAGCAGGAAAGCAGCGAATGGTATTGGTAAAAAGCGCCAGCGAGCTGTCTTTTGTTAGGAAAGATGGAGTCGCTTGACATTTTCTGTGCGGGCAAAGACAAAGTCTTTGGGACTCTCACCGTTAGGTAATATGGAGTCACTTGACTGCATTGACTGTTTCAGTTGACTGTCACTGTTAGGCAACGTGGAGCAACTAGACACTTTGTATAGTGTTAGATGGAGCCAGATGACTGTCAGTATTATTTAAGTTCGCTCACACAGACTATTTCCATGAAGCAGGCCTTGCCTCGTTCAAGAACCAATACGAGTCTTGTAGTTTTTAAGATTTAACTTGTGAAATGATTTCTTGATTAATGCATGCAAACTGATAAAACCAATGGAAGCGGGTGTCGAGTTGGAGCCACGATACAGACATTGGAGTTCGGAAGCAAAATACAGACTTTAAAGTTTGGAAGCAAAATACAGATTTGGGAGTTATGAAGCAAAATACAGATGTGGGAGTTATGAAGCAAATTACAGACACTGGTTTCGGAAGCAAAATATAGAGTTTGGAAACAAAATACAGACTTTAGAGTTTGGAAGCAGAATACAGATATTGAAGTAAAAAACACAATACAGGCGTTGGAGTAGGAAGAAGAGTACAGATATTCTAGTGTTGTCATGGCAAGTTAGCGTTTCTGTTATATTGCATTTCTCTGTGAAGACAAAGTGTTCCACTAGAGTAGGGTGACCAAATACTAGAGTAGGGTGACCAAATACTAGAGTAGGGTGACCAAATACTAGAGTAGGGTGACCAAATACTAGAGTAGGGTGACCAAATACTAGAGTAGGGTGACCAAATANATTGTACGCTGGCCACGGAAACACTGGCTCGTCTGTTGACTTTCGAGGGTTGTTGTGGGGGGGGGGGGGGGGGGGCGATACCCTACAGCTAAAGAGGGGTCTGGGGGCCTGCGCCGGAAACTGTTTATTGAAATATGCTCATTTTAACTATTTTGAGACCGAGAAATCTTTTTAAATTCACCTTCACTTTTGTAATTTAATTTAAATTCTGAGGCATATCATAAACGAAATTAATAATTTTTCAGTGAATACTTATTTATTCATACATATTTAACAACATAATACAGCACAACAAATTAAATTTATCTAGTCTAGGATTTAAATTGAGGGTATTTGACTGTTGTCCCAGCCATTGTTAAAACCTCCTTAAGATCTAAGTTTCAAGTCTCGTGTCATTCGCTATACATGTACGATCTATGACAGGGCCACTGTCGTTTACGCAGCGTCGACAGAGTGGTGGAGGGGGAACAGTGCAGCCGTCACGCGAGCCCACATCACTAATGGCACTGGCTACACGGCTAGCCAAAACATTACTTGAAGTTTTATTATAAATGATGAAGTTTTAGTGATCTGAAAATGTGTTCGGTTTCGGAAACGGGACATTCATGCGCCCCGACAGACTTTTTCGGGACACCAGGTACGATCGTGGAAAAACGGAACAATCCCGTTTTTTTTACGAATCCCGTTTTTTTACGGGACATTTGGTCACCCTACACTAGACCGATCATCTGCTCCGGTTGTTGTCGAAATTTTTCACGATGCAAAGAAGCTCATTAAACACATAACAACTGTTACTCTCGTCGGAAACTTCACTCTTTCAATAATTCATTCACAGCTAACACCAGTAAGTGAAAAACATTTTTTTCTTTTGAATACCCCATCCGCATAAAGCGAGCTGTTTAAACTCAAGACATTCCAGCTTTTCACCAGAGCTCGGCGCGCAACACTAAAGCTGTTTCAATTGATCTTTTAGGTGCAATCTCTCCACAAGCCTTACGGACATTTTTCTCTCTCCATTTTTTGTCAAACGGAGATAATGAAATGTGATTGAAGCTGGTCCTCGGCTGTAATCCCCATTTATAAAGCAAACTACGAGATGGGGGCTTAATGAAATTTTTCTTAATTTTGATACAAACTCGGGCGCTTATTTAAAAAAAAAAAAATTAATATAAAAATTTTTGTTGCTGCGTTCTTAACATTCATTTTAAATAAAATAATTTACGAAAAAATAAAAAAACGAAATAAAAAAAATTGTAGTTAAAAGAAGAAGCATTGCGGCAGAATTTTAATTTGGCCAAGTAAATATAGTCGGGGATTTCCATCAAAGCGGTCGGCGGACGGCGGCATGTACGAGGTAAGAGAGTGGGGCGGAGGGGTGGGGGCTGTTAGAGTTGGGTTTCTTTCAATCGTGGAGGCACCTGCTCTCCTACCTTACCACCCACGAGCAGGTCCACGAGAGGTTGATTGGCAGACGAGAGAATAGTGGACTGGATTTTTTTTTAAATAAAAAAAATATATTCATACAAACTATTCTACGGGATTTTCGATTATGGCTAAACGAATTTGGGCAATTGGTTGTATTTTTTATTGCTGGTCAAAAAAAAAAAAAAAAAAAAAAAAAAAAAAAAAAAAGAAAACAAAAAAAAAAGAAAACACAAAGGTAAAATAAAGAATGGAGTTGTTCGTTGTTCGTTGTTCGTTGTTCGTTGTTCGTGTGTTTAGCAATCAAATCGGAAGTCATTAGAACTAGACAAAATTTTCAAACAAATATCTGCAATGACTTGAATATGATCTTTAAATGTTCAGATTTATGTTTCTACAATGACTTGAATATAATCCTTGATTGTTCATATGTGTGTTTCTACAATCTCTTGCTAAGATAAATATAACAAAGGGATGGCTAGTTATTGTTCAACATCTCACTTAGTTTTCCTCTTTATCCAGCACTCCCTCACAGCCCCCAAAAATCCACGCATGCACACAAAAAAATAAAATAATAAAAAATAAAATTCCATATAACCAGAAATGCCGAAAAAAAAATATTGCTTAAATTTCAAAAAGGGTAAAATTGAGAAAATAGTTCAGTCTTAGCTACGACCAGGTTCTCTCAAGGGTTTTGAATAAAAAATAAAAATTTACCGGGAAATTTTTCCATCGTGTTAAACCCAGGCTACAAACTTAAAAATTATTTCAATTCAATTTCTTCAAGTCACAGATGCAGTCATAAAATGTCGCTTTATAAGCCAGGACCTGTAAAATCTAGCCAATGGCGTACTTCAGCTCAATAGTCTACTACACAGGTTCTCAAGCGTTTTCAAGTCGCGATCCACCACACCACCGCGTTAAGTTGAAAAATGGGGATAGATTGTGGTGAGTGAAAGCTTATTTAATCTAGATTTTTCAGTAATTTTTTTTTTTATAAACGACATACCAAATACCAGGATTGAAATTGTAACTAAAACTTTAAGACACCGATTGTAATATATTCAATGAACTGTTTACAAATCCAGATTTCTCAAAGTTTTTTGTTCCAGCCGGTGACATCACAAGCATCCCTTTTTTAAAAAAAATAATCCTTTGTATGAACCTCGCTTTTGTTCGCTGTCGGCTGGCTGGCAACATTTTCGGACGGCTAATTGACCCACTTCCCGTCAACCTATCTATCGATCGGAATCTTTGCCCCTAGACTTATTGACGATGACAACACATTTATTTAAATGTTCAGCCCCATCCTCAACAACTACATCGCAAAACACTCAGTTATTTCCTGTTTTTCAATGGGAAGATAAAATAAAATCCCCCCCCCCCCCGGAAAAAAAACTGCGTTAAATGAGAAAGAGATACATTTTTTTAAAAAATNAACAGCATATCCCTCATCTAGACACCAGAATGCCATTAACAGCATATCCCTCATCTAGACACCAGAATGCCATTAACAGCATATCCCTCATCTAGACACCAGAATGCCATTAACAGCATATCCCTCATCTAGACACCAGAATGCCATTAACAGCATATCCCTCATCTAGACACCAGAATGCCATTAACAGCATATCCCTCATCTAGACACCAGAATGCCATTAACAGCATATCCCTCATCTAGACACCAGAATGCCATTAACAGCATATCCCTCATCTAGACACCAGAATGCCATTAACAGCATATCCCTCATCTAGACACCAGAATGCCATTAACAGCATATCCCTCATCTAGACACCAGAATGCCATTAACAGCATATCCCTCATCTAGACACCAGAATGCCATTAACAGCATATCCCTCATCTAGACACCAGAATGCCATTAACAGCATATCCCTCATCTAGACACCAGAATGCCATTAACAGCATATCCCTCATCTAGACACCAGAATACCATTAACAGCATATTTCTCATCCAGACACCAGAATATCATCAACAGCTTATCACTATCTAGACATCAAAATCCCATTAACAGCATATCCCTCACCTAGACACCAGAATACCATTAACAATCCCTCATCTAGACACTAGAATATCATTAACAGCATATACCTTATTTAAACGCCAGTATTCCATTAATGCAGCAGTTCTCAACATGTGGGTCGCGATCCCTTTGGGGTCGAACGACACTTACACAGGGGACGCCTAAGACCAGCGGAAAGAAACTTATTTATGAAGTAGCAACGAAAATAATTCAATAATCCACAACATGAGGAACTGTATTAAAGAGTCGCGGCATTAGAAATTTTGAGAACCACTGCATTAACGTATACTTTTTCTCGTGGTTGATACTATTCGTCCTCATCCAGAGGTTCTCACTGTGTATCATCAACAAACAAAACTAGTTTCGCTGCGCCTCCAAATCACCAAAGACATTCTTCCAAATAGATATAATTGGATCTTATGTTTTTAATTTAAATCTTATCCAGTGGGATCGCATCGTAGAAATGTGCAGTTGGAAAACTCAATTTAGACATTGCGCCATCTCATCCAGTCAAAGCTACAAACCAAATCTAGGGTGTGCTCTTCATAGCTGCAGCTATACCTGGGAGGAAATGCACTTGCTAGTGTCCACTAGCTCTGGTCATATCACGGTCAAAACATATCAACAAAGAAGACAGATTATCATCATACGGAGAAGTCATGGGGGGGGGGGACGGTGGTGGATTGAAAAACAACTGTATTCGCTCAAAGAGATTGTTTTTAAAAGAATTCATTCAATTTTACTATTGCTACTTTCTCGAGAAATGTAGCACTTCCACGTGTTACAACTATTTTTTTACTAAATTTTAAAGGAGATGTTTTTCGACCCTTGGTTGTGAAAGATCGCTCGGGGGTTCCCCAGTCCAGCGATGGCAATCAACGCACCCCCCCTCCCCCCCGCAACGTGACGCGGCCCAAACTACAATAGCCTAGAGGTGGCTCACTGACAATATCTGGCTCAGAGCCATCGGCGGTAACGAGGGGTTTTAATGACAACCCCCACCCCCACCCCACCCCCCGTCCAGCCCCGCCACTGTGCTTGGTCACCAGAAACGCCCCGGTCCCCAACCCCCCTGAGGGTTGATATACCGACACCAATAATTTGCAGTCCTGGGTGGGGGGTGCCATTTGTGATTGTATTGGTGGAGGTGTGGGGCGTGGGAGAGCGATGACAGGTATGAACTACGAGGTATGACCCCGAGACGTCACTAAATATTCCCAAATGGACGGGACAGGTTTGAAATGTTATGACACGAGGCGGTCCACGCCTTTGTTTGCGTCTGACTACGACCGGCGTTAATTGCGTACACCCTTTTCTTACGTCTGGTTATAACTGAATATAGAGTTATATGCTTTCTACCACTTTAAATTAGCAGACGTGAGAAACATTCAGCGATTATTTCAGAAATTTCCTCCCCGGGGGGGGGGGGCACTT
>CAXITT010000646.1:147334-166761 GCA_964033795.1 Lymnaea stagnalis | reverse complement strand
CCCCCCCCCCCCCCGAGATATACCTGAAAGAAACCCTGGATGGATTTGAGTTGAGTTTTAGTTTACCCCCCAGCGCAGCGTATATGAAATGCGATCATTTCGTAGATTTTTTTAGTGTTTTGACAAATCACGGGCATATTTTCAATAGAATTAAGTAGCTTTGCATTTAATTGAATTAATTGAATCTCATCTTTAAGGATACTTTTAAAGGAAATTACTGTGGGAAAAAAAAAATAAATGCACGAAAAATTAAAATATTATTAGCATCGAAATAGTTTTATAATAATTTAAGACCTTCACCGCATTACGATTTTGATAATTTGAAAAGTTTGTGTATGATGTGGATGGGGGTGGTGAGGGGGTGGGTGGGAGCGGGGAGCTGAACTATTAAACGTGTCCTCCACTTACACAGGACCCGATCATAATGACTTCCACGTTTCGCGACGTTGACATCGACGTATTAATGTCCGACATTTAGGAGACCAGGTCTCGGCGTATAGCAAACAACTATAAACGAGGCAAGTAATATATTACTCCACCAACGAGGCCCCATCTTTGGGGCTGTCGCGTCCTTAATTGACTTTTCTGGTTTCACTCTCCCGCTAACTTGTCCTCATTAGCATTCATAAACAGGACATCCTTTTTTTTTATTTTTGGTACAACATTTTTTTAAATGTTCAATTGGGCTTCAGAGATTTGGTTTTAGAGATTTGGTTTTAGAGATTAGGTTTTAGAGATTTGGTTTTAGAGATTTGGTTTTTAAGAGAATTGGTTTCAGAGATTTGGTTTTAGAGATTTGGTTTTAGAGATTTGGTTTCATAGATTTGGTTTTAGAGATTTGGTTTTAGAGATTTGGTTTTTAAGAGAATTGGTTTCAGAGATTTGGTTTTAGAGATTTGGTTTTAGAGATTAGGTTTTAGAGATTTGGTTTTAGAGATTTGGTTTTTAAGAGAATTGGTTTCAGAGATTTGGTTTTAGAGATTTGGTTTTAGAGATTTGGTTTTCTTGGAGGCATTGTTTCCTACAAATTCTTAAAACGGTCTTGGTACAAAGCCGTACGCAAGGTCGGTACAAAGCCGTACGCAAGGTCGGTACAAAGCCGTACGCAAGGTCGGTACAAAGCCGTACGCAAGGTCGGTACAAAGCCGTACGCAAGGTCGGTACAAAGCCGTACGCAAGGTCGGTACAAAGCCGTACGCAAGGTCGGTACAAAGCCGTACGCAAGGTCGGTACAAAGCCGTACGCAAGGTCGGTACAAAGCCGTACGCAAGGTCGGTACAAAGCCGTACGCAAGGTCGGTACAAAGCCGTACGCAAGGTCGGTACAAAGCCGTACGCAAGGTCGGTACAAAGCCGTACGCAAGGTCGGTACAAAGCCGTACGCAAGGTCGGTACAAAGCCGTACGCAAGGTCGGTACAAAGCCGTACGCAAGGTCGGTACAAAGCCGTACGCAAGGTCGGTACAAAGCCGTACGCAAGGTCGGTACAAAGCCGTACGCAAGGTCGGTACAAAGCCGTACGCAAGGTCGGTACAAAGCCGTACGCAAGGTCGGTACAAAGCCGTACGCAAGGTCGGTACAAAGCCGTACGCAAGGTCGGTACAAAGCCGTACGCAAGGTCGGTACAAAGCCGTACTCAAGGTCGGTACAAAGCCGTACGCAAGGTCGGTGCAAAGCCGTACGCAAGGTCGGTACAAAGCCGTACTCAAGGTCGGTACAAAGCCGTACGCAAGGTCGGTACAAAGCCGTACGCAAGGTCGGTACAAAGCCGTACTCAAGGTCGGTACAATAGAACTTCTGTAAGGACGTTGACTTTATTTTTCTTTTATTTATGTGACACGAGGTCAAGGACGATAGCTTTAAAAAAAAAAAGAAAAAAGCATGTGTCAATGACGATAAACTCAAATTTGTTGATTTACGCGACTCTGGTGTTATCGCTGATTTGAAGAAGGCATTCTAGAAAATATCAAAACCTGAATTAGTCTGTCAGTTTCCTCGGCTTAAACAAGGAGACGCATGTGCGCCATTTGTATTATCCCACGCATGGCATCCGTCGTTAAGCAACGTGTCGAGACAGCATCGCACAATGTCGTGCGTTTCTTTTAATCTGTAATCGCAGATCTGGAGTATACGATCATGTTTGTCATTGGCTGGTGTTCACATTGAAGACGTAGAGACTCTGGCACCCTCCACCCCCCCCCCCCTTTTTTTTTCTCTCGTCCTCCCACTGATGAAATAGTCAAGAGTTTAAGACCCCACGGCTTAAGTTCTCAATTAATTGCCCCTGCCGAAACTGGCTTCCGTCCCCTACGTGACCTGTTGATGAATTAAAAATGTCAACTGCAACAGATGGGTTGCCACGGACCCTCTTAAGCTGTTACTGCGGAATATTTACAATCTCAAAACAATAGAAATGTAGACTATGTCTGAGCTAATCAAAGTTAAAGGCAAACTATTCAGGCCTGCGACAGTGTTGTCTAGTCCAATGCCAATGGCCAATAAATTGAAAGAAAATTGTAAAGTAATGTAACCATTTAATGTGGATCAACGCCGAGTTCCAATCTTCGGATCATCAACTATTTGTGTTTTACACAACCAGACCATTGTTTTGTACACTAAAGTGATCGATTTCGTTTCACTTTTGTTCACTTTTTTTTGAAAATCGCATTTGTTTTACGATATGTTACTATTAATATTGTCAACATTACTTTTACTAAATCTGACCTAATTGTATGTGATCAAAGATTTGCTTTATATTGTTGGTTATTTCTTTCTATTTCTTTCTCTTTAGTATCATGTACTTACAGTCTAACCGAAGGACATCCTATAAGGCATGCATTTTAAATAATTAATTTTTAGGAGCTAGTTATGTTACTCAATAGATGGAAGCATAGGTACAGTTTCGATACGTGAGCGTGTACAAGTAATAGAGATTTCTTAGTTTATTTTTTAAGTTAGAAGTTATATATTTATTCCACCAGCTGAAACTCAACCGATGACCCATTTCAAGATAGTCACCGACTTCCCACTTCACTGGCTCAGGTTTAGCCCGTCCCCAGGAAGGATGATTTCCCACTTCACTGGCTCAGGTTTAACCGTCCCGAGGATGGATGACTTCCCACTTCACTGGCTCAGGTTTAACCCGTCCCCAGTAAGGCTGACTTCCCACTGCTCAGGTTTAACCCATCCTCAGGAAGGTTGACTTCCCACTTCACTGGCTCAGGTTTAACCCGTCCCCAGGAAGGATGACTTCCCATTCCACTGGCTCAGGTTTAACCCGTACCCAGGAAGGCTGACTTCCCACTTCACTGGCTCAGGTTTAACCCGTCCCCAGGAAGGTTGACTTCCCACTTCACTGGCTCAGGTCTAACCCGTCCCCAGGAAGGTTGACTTCCCACTTCACTGGCTCAGGTCTAACACGTCCCCAGGAAGGTTGACTTCCCACTTCACTGGCTCAGGTCTAACCCGTCCCCAGGAAGGTTGACTTCCCACTTCACTGGCTCAGGTCTAACCCGTCCCCAGGAAGGTTGACTTCCTACTTCACTGGCTCAGGTCTAACCCGTCCCCAGGAAGGCTGCCTTCATTTGCTTTACATCCATTCCAAAAGAAGGGGATGACCCAGGATCATCAAACTCTAAACAAAACGGTTAAAGATACCTCGCTGCTGGACAAAAAAGACAGACAGCAAGCGAGATAACACAAGAAAACGTGAAATGAGCCATGTGACATCTCAACAACCATCTGAACAATCATCTCAATAAACATCTCAAGCTTGTTTTAAAGGATGTCATATGAAGGACTGCGTTCAAGTTGTGTAAAGCAAACAGAGAAACTTGGTTTGTTGACTCTTCAAATGAAAAGATAGGACAATAAAAAAAGAACGTTTCGGCGAAAAGCCTTCTTCAGCAGACGAAACAAGAAACAGCAACGACATAGTAAATAGTTAAACACGCAAGTGTCTGTAGTTCGACGTGTTTTTATTTTTTTATTTTGTGGTTTTTTTTGGGGAAAATGCCAGAGGCGGAAGTACTAAATTATTGCCGGAAGTACTAAATTATTGACGGATGTTAGGTTGTCCAAAGCCGAAACAGCTTAACTGGCCAAAAGGTAACATAAAGTTTTTAAAAAAAATTTAGGTATAATTAATTTGGATTTTAAGATTTTAACTGACTAAAAAATGTATTAAAAATAAAAAGATTATAAGAAATGAGACAAGAAAAGAAAAGCTTACTTTCCAGTTTCATGGCCGGCGGCTGATTGTGTTAAGGACACTCTTAAATCCACAAAGCGAACCCCCCAGAACACCTTACACCTTGCGCAACCGTCAACTATCACCCAAAAAAAAAAAAGAAAAAAAAGATGACATCTTATTGTACAGCCAGTTAGATTAATGTTCTAATCAACTTTGACCCTATCTTCCTGATGACTAAATTGGATGACTCAACGATTTCTACATATGTTTCATACTCTGGTATGTATGTCATCGTTTTTCAACCAGCCAATCAGAACGATGTTAAGTATATTTAAAGCCAGCCAATCAGAACAATTGTAAGTATATTTAGAGCCAGCCCATCAGAACAATTGCAAGTGAATTTAAAGCCAGACAATCACAACAGTTGTAAAGCACACTTCCTCGGCACTGACGAGGGCGAGTAAAGACCAATCAACAGTTGTAAAGCACACTTCCTCGGCACTGACGAGGGCGAGTAAAGACCAATCAACAGTTGTAAGCACACTTCCTCGGCACTGACGAGGGCGAGTAAAGACCAATCAATAAATGTGAATAGAGCCACCTCACCTTTCTGCCCGCCCTATTGTTGTGGAGATTCATCAAGGATCTGGCATTTTTGGCAATCTCCCGGGCGTCCATAAACTTCCGTGCTAACTTGAGGCCGTACTTGATGTCGGCACTGCAACCTCCCCACTTCCAACCCGCAGTGGTCATCTCACCGTCCTTCTTGGCCTGGTCGCAGCCACAGTTGGAGAGGTTGCCGAGACTGCAAGCCTGGGTGATGGCGTATGTTACACCTGCTGATGTCATAGCGTAGATGAATGAAGCTTCTTTGGTACCTAAAGAAAGAAAAATTATCATTAGGAAAACAGACATTACCATCTGACGTGTATTGAATGAGAGGAGCGGACATTTGGCCGTGATTGTAATTCATGAGTTGAGTAGACATTGGCATATGAGGTGAACTGCATGAGTTGAGTAGACATTGGCATATGAGGTGAACTGCATGAGTTGAGTAGACATTGGCATATGAGGTGAACTGCATGAGTTGAGTAGACATTGGCATATGAGGTGAACTGCATGAGTTGAGTAGACATTGGCATATGAGGTGAACTGCATGAGTTGAGTAGACATTGGCATATGAGGTGAACTGCATGAGTTGAGTAGACATTGGCATATGGCTTGTATTGGATGAAAAGAGCAGTCATTAGGAAATGGATTCTATTGGACAAGGAATTGGATTCTTTTGGACAAGGACTTGATTCTATTGGACAAGGAAATGGATTCTTTTGGACAAGGAATTGATTCTATTGGACAAGGAAATGGATTCTTTTGGACAAGGAATTGATTCTATTGGACAAGGAATTGATTCTATTGGACAAGGAATTGATTCTATTGGACAAGGAATCGATTCTATTGGACAAGGAATCGATTCTATTGGACAAGGAATTGATTCTATTGGACAAGGAATCGATACTATTGGACAAGGAATTGATTCTATTGGACAAGGCAATGTCTATTTGACAAGTAAATGGATTCTATTGACTATTGGCATCGTAAATAGATGCCATTGGACAAGGAAATCAAGTGCAAGAAAATGGTTTTAAAATAATCGGATCATTCAAAAATTCCATTTCAAAAACAAGAAATAGGGATTATCATTCACATTTTTATTGATGCACTTCTCTGTAACGGGACATTCATCTCTGTAACGGGACATTCATCTCTGTAACGGGACATTCATCTCTGTAACGGGACATTCATCTCTGTAACGGGACATTCATCTCTGTAACGGGACATTCATCTCTGTAACGGAACATTCGTCTCTTCAACGGAACATACGTCTCTTTAACGAAACATACGTCTCTTTAACGGAACATACGTCTCTTTAACGAAACATACTTCTCTTTGACGGGACCTACGTCTCTTTAACGGAACATACGTCTCTTTAACGGAAAATACGTCTCTTTAACGAAAAATACTTCTCTTTAACGAAACATACTTCTCTTTAACGGAACATACGTCTCTTTAACGAAACATACTTCTCTTTAACGAAATATTCTTCTCTTTAACGGAACATACATCTCTTTAACGAAACATACTTCTCTTTAACGGGACATTTCTATCTTTAACGGAACATACGTCTTTGTAACGGAACATACGTCTCTATAACAGAGCATACGTAATTTAATGGAACATACGTCTCTGTATTGGAACATACGTCTCTTTAACGGAACATACGTCTCTATAACAGAGCATACGTCAATTTAATGGAACATACGTCTCTGTATCGGAACATACGTCTCTTTAACGGAACATACTTCTCTTTAACGGAACATACGTCTCTGTAACGGAACATACGTCTTTTAATGGAACATAGTCTCTTAAACGGAACATATGTCTCTTTAACGGAACATACGTCTCTATAACAGAACGTACGTCTCTTTAAAGGAAACATACGTCTCTGTAACAGAGCATACGTCTCTGAAACTAGCAACCGTCTCTGTACAGTGGACGTAGTTTTAAGCTAGACGTCACCGCTGGCGTTTAACTGGTGGAAACATTTTCCTCACTACCTTCTGCTCTCATTGTCGGGGGAACATTTCACTACCTTCTGCTCTCATTGTCGGGGGAACATTTCACTACCTTCTGCTCTCATTGTCGGGGGAACATTCCACTACCTTCTGCTCTCATTGTCCGGGGAACATTTGATCATATGGACAATTCGTTTAACCTTATCATCGGACCCCCTGCCTTTCCTATTCCATTAAATACCAATAAAATAGCCATTCAGTGTAAACTTGTAAAAAAAAAACACCAACAAAACAAAAAACAACGAAGAACTGATTGCTGTTTTAAGAACCCGCCATTCCAGCGCTCGCTCGCCCGTACACGACGTGAAGCATGACTCCCCTATTCACGTATATTAAGTCAAGCATGTATGAGTTGCCCCCATTGGATGCGTATGAAATCTTTTTTTGAATGGACCACCTTGCAATAAATTTACGTCAACAAGATCCGCTATGGAGCCTTTCATCTCTTCGGGGTTACTTCAATGAAGTTGGAGCAGACGGCAACGGTGATTTTTGTGGTCATTCCATTAAGGAGTTCGTCTCGAAGGTGTTTTTTGTCGGTTTAAAACGAATAAAGTAAAACTGATTTAATAACATGTTTTATGAGTGAGTGGGTTTTTCTTTAATTTAATTCTGATATGAAATTTTTTTGAAAATTGGATTACAGAGGGAATAAACACCGGCGTTTGTACTGTTCCTCAGTTTGAAAGGAGGCTCAAGAGCTACAACTTACAAAGTAAGACATCGGGAATATTTAAATAAGGGTGGTTTTTTTTTCTTTTTCGACAGCCTGGAAGGTCAAATGGTTAACATATGAAAAAATTAAGTTATTCTGTTCAAAGGATTAACATGTGAAAGTAGATTAAGTTATAACATTTAAAGGGTTAACATAGTATGAAAGTAGATTAAGTTATAACATTTAAAGGGTTAACATAGTATGAAAGTAGATTAAGTTATAACATTTAAAGGGTTAACATAGTATGAAAGTAGATTAATTTATAACATTTAAAGGGTTAACATAGTATGAAAGTAGATTAAGTTATAACATTTAAAGGGTTAACATAGTATGAACGTATCTTAAGTTATAAGTTATTAAAATTTTTTAAAATGTAATAAAAATTGGGCAGACAAATAACACAACCACCAAAAATTCCGAAACAACAAAAAAATCTTCATAATTTATTTCGTTATTCTTGCACAATTAAATCAGAATCGTTGTTGCGAGTATTTCCAAACGCCAAACTCGTCAGTCGGTCAATGCAAAGACGGAATTCAATTATTCGAGCATACCGTTCCCCAGTTGCATCACCTTAAAACTACCCGGCCTTAACGCTCATGCTACCGCGATATCAAGTATCACTTCAGGTAACTAACATAACGTATCAACAGGTACATTGATATCAAGTATCACTTCAGGTAACTAACATAACTTATCAACAGGTACATTGAGCAAACACTACGTCAGTTTGCTCATACAACCAATCAACGGATTTATTTTGTTGGGTATGACACCTTTTTCAAATTTCATTTTTTTTTTCCCGACGATCGCTTTCCTTTCTCTGTTTCCCTTTCCTGACTCCGTTTCCGGCTTCATTGTCCTATCCCCCTCCAACAAGCCTTAGTGTTTCTCCTTATTGGCCAACAATGGAGGGGCCCTAAACGACCGGCTTCTTGGCCTTTATTTCCGGCCGTTTATGGCCTTCTGCGTCTCCTTCTTTCCCCCCTTTTGTCAGGCCGATCTCGCGGCGACAAAGCTGAACGACGCGCCGGGTCGCGATCACCTCCACCAGGCCCGCGTCGGAATTCATTATGTCTCTCTCTCATCTCTCACCTGGCTGACCCCTGGCACGGACTTAACCGTCGCTTCATTGACCCTACTTAATGGATACCCCTGAGTTCATCTACCACCGTGGACAATTTTTTTTTTTTTTTTTACCTCTACTTAAGAGACGCAACTTAGTTCATCGACTATTAGAAACATGGTTTGTGAGGTGCGCACTTTAAGCTTTGTAGTAGGAAAGTTATCAGGACTGCACTGTATCTAATCGATTATTTCTATTTTTTTCAATCACGGATATTTAATTTTGTTACGCTCAGATCGCGTTGGTACCCACAGTACATGAAATGGGTCAGATCGCGTTGGTACCCACAGTACATGAAATGGGTCAGATCGCGTTGGTACCCACAGTACATGAAATGGGTCAGATCGCGTTGGTACCCACAGTACATGAAATGGGCAACTTTCTGCACATTCCGTAAATTTCAGGAGTTGACCTTTAAAATTTCAGAAAAAAACACGTCATTTTTTTTGTCCTTTTTTTTTTTGCACTTGAGTTTGAACTGGAATTTGTGAAGAGCTAGAAGGTACGGCATTTCGTTGCTACAAAACCTGCTCTTGATACGAAAATCAGTTTAAAAATAAGTCTTTAATAGCAATATGTGTGTAGTCCGTGTCAGATTTCGACCCGCCCCCCCCCCACACACACAAACACTATCTCCCTTAACTCCACCCCTTCAAATTGCCTTATCCTTTAAATAACCAGACAATGACAGATGATAAAGAAATTCATGTGTGCTGGGGGGTTGGGGTGGGGTGTGGGTTGAAGTAGGGCGTTGGGGCGTCTGTCCGGGTCGAGATAGTGGAAATAATGAGCCACGCAGTGCGTGCACGTGCATAATTAGGAAGACCATAACAACATAGGAGGGGCGTAGTGCATGTCACGGATGAGTGGCCTCTGCAGGGCGTAGTGGATATCAGGGATGAGTGGCCTTTTGTGGGTGTAGTAGATGTCATGGATGAGTGGCCTCTGCAGGGCGTAGTAGATGTCAGGGATGAGTGGCCTCTGCAGGGCGTAGTGGATGTCATGGATGAGTGGCCTTTGCAGGGCGTAGTGGATGTCATGGATGAGTGGCCTCCGCTGGGCGTAGTGGATGTCAGGGTTGAGTGGCCTTTGCAGGGCGTAGTGGATGTCATGGATGAGTGGCCTCCGCTGGGCGTAGTGGATGTCAGGGTTGAGTGGTGTTTGGAGGGCGTAGTGGATGTCATGGATGAGTGGTCTCCGCTGGGCGTAGTGGATGTCAGGGTTGAGTGGTGTTTGGAGGGCGTAGTGGATGTCATGGATGAGTGGCCTCCGCTGGGCTTAGTGGATGTCAGGGTTGAGTGGTGTTTGGAGGGCGTAGTGGATGTCAACGGGTGAATGACCACTGGAGGCGTAGTGGATCTGGGTCACGCATTAGTAGGCATGGTTGCGAGGCTTGTAGAACACAGAATACAAATTTGGATGACAGCTCAAGCCAATATCAGAGTCTTGCTACGTATGTTAAGATAATAACAGCTCATCAGAGTCTTGCTATGTATGTTAAAGTAATAAAAGGTCACGCTAACATCATAGTCTTGCTATGTTGATATGCCTGATATCGGTCTACTTATCGGGAATTATTACCAGCCATTGAAACATATTTGTTCTATTTTTCAACTGATTCCTTATTCCCTAAAGACACATTATAACGCTTTTCAAGATATTTTTAAAGTTAAAAAAAAAATATTTTAATTGTTTTTTTCTACAGTTTAATCGCCAGATCAATTTCTATGTTACACGTTTCTTATAGACCACTATGTAGCTTCTATTCTACACGTGTCTTATAGACTGCAATAGGGTTGCTATGCTCAAAGTGTCATTTAGATCAGGGGTGGGCGAACTTTGTGTACGGAGGGCCACATTGACAAATGAAAAGCTTTTGGAGGGCCGCATATATATTTTGCCATGTTCACATTACATTACAAATGTCAAGGACTGCTAACAAAAAAACAAAAAACAAAAAAGAAAATTGGAAAGAAATTGTCATAAAAAGTGTTAAAACAATCTGAACGAAACGCGAAATTCTCTCCAATTCAACAAGAGAACTGAAACACCAAGTATTCTTTGGATTTTGTAAAATTTCTAAATGCACTCGCGGCCGCATAACATCAGTTGCTGGGCCGCATGTGGCCCGCGAACCGTAGTTTTCCCCACTCGTGATGTAGACTAATATAGAAATTCTATGCTACAAGCATGCTATATTCTAATATAGACTTTCTATGCTATAGATCAGGCCAGCACAACTCAAAATGTAAGGTGGGCCGTTATACTTTATGAAAAACTTGTGCGGGCCAATAGAAAATAGGACGGGGGAAAGCTATTAAGAAAATAATAATAAAGAATATTTCGTTACTTCGCGGGCTGCAAAGTGGGTTCTGGTGGGCGATACGTGGCCCGCGGGCCGTAATGTTGTGTAGGAATGCTATAGATCCTAATTCTATTTCAATTTTAAAAATATTTTCTTATAAAATTCTAGTTGCATTCCATGAAAATCCTAAACGACTTATAATAATTTTTGGTAAAAGTGTTACTTGCTGTTTGTGTCCGGAAATTTGATCGAAAGAAATTTCGTCGACGGAAAATTGACCGACGGAAATTTAGTCTAATCTTTTTTTATGTTCACACGTTAAAATTTTGCGTCCAATTTCCTTTTGAACGCATTATTTTGTTTTACTATGTAGTATAGTGCGTTCAAAAAGAAATTTGAGAAAATGAACAAAAGATTCCGTCGAAGAAATTTCTTTCGATCAAATTTCGGTAACGTTTTCTGTTCAGTTATTGACTGTTCTGTGTTCCTATACCTTATGATAAGACTTTCCACCATTGACTTATTCGGGAGAGGATGGTTTCTCATGACGGGACTTATTTATCCACTGATCCATACCAACCTTTAACCACTCTTTCAGCACAGTAACCTAAGATAAATGTATTGACACTGTAATTGACGTGATTCCCCTCCTCTCATTTCCCCTCTCAAAAAGTTACAATGAAAACGGACTGATGTCCCAACAATCCTCTCAAGCAACACTTCATGACTTTTCCTAGGGGCGTTCTGTTCATTGTTCAATTGGATCCGAGAGAGCAAGTGTATCCACCAGAAATTCGTAGCTGTGAGATCTGTTTCATCGAGACATGTTTCAGACAATTTGGGGGCTCTGTTGTATTCTAGCCCCCCCCCCCACCCCCACCCCAAACCCAATCGTCCTAACCCCCACCCCAGTTTTCACTCACGCCGACATCAGAGAGCGACGAGGAGAAGCTGGTCTCTAATTTACGTCAAAATAAATTTCCGGCAAACTTGAGGAGTTAACGCGAGTGTTGGGCGTTTTGGTGTAGCTGGGTCATGGGCTGGTTCTCAAGCTGTTTTAATAGCGTGTTGGTGTAGATGGGTCATGGGCTGGTTCTCAAGCTGTTTTAATAGCGTGTTGGTGTAGCTGGGTCATGGGCTGGTTCTCAAGCTGTTTTAATAGCGTGTTGGTGTAGATGGGTCATGGGCTGGTTCTCAAGCTGTTTTAATAGCGTGTTGGTGGAGCTGGGTCATGGGCTGGTTCTCAAGCTGTTTTAATAGCGTGTTGGTGTAGATGGGGCATGGGCTGGTTCTCAAGCTGTTTTATTAGCGTGTTGGTGTAGCTGGGTCATGGGCTGGTTCTCAAGCTGTTTTAATAGCGTGTTGGTGTAGATGGGTCATGGGCTGGTTCTCAAGCTGTTTTAATAGCGTGTTGGTGTAGATGGGTCATGAGCTGGTTCTCAAGCTGTTTTAATAGCGTGTTGGTGTAGATGGGTCATGGGCTGGTTCTCAAGCTGTTTTAAAAATAGCATGTCTTTGTTGGTGGGTTAAGGGCTGGTTCTCAATCTGTTTTAAATAGCGTGTTTGTGGAGCTGAGTAATGGGCTGGTTCTCAATCTGTTTAAATAGCATGTTTGTATCACATTTATGTAGATATGTATTCCGTCTATTTTCCTATCGGATTATTTCTCAAGTGTTCAATTTAAAAAAAAAATAAAAATGCATACGTATATCTAAAAAGTTATAAACTCCTTCTCATAGACTATGTAATTTGGGGGGGGGGGTCTCTCTTTCTTAATGAAAATGTAAGAGGATTTGACTCTCCTTCTCATGTAGGCAATGTAAGGGGATTTGACTCTCCTTCTTCATGTAGGAAAATTAAGGTGATCGACTCTCCCTTCATACTGGCAGTGAAAGGGAAATGGGTCACCTTCTCAAAGGCAACGCCATGCTAGGAAACTAAACCACTCCACACGAGGAGCCTCCCAAGAATCCTCAACTTCAAATGACACGACAAGGTCCCAGACACCGATGAACTCGCACAAGCGGGTCTCCCCAGTATAAACATCTTATTGATGGAGTCCCAGCTTCGCTTTTTGGGGTGGGGGCATGTTGTGAGAATTTCAGACGACCTCTTCTCCAAAATAATATTTCATGGTGAATTCAAACAGGGCAAGTTTTCCCAAGTTTCTGTTCCATACAGTAGGACTGTTTTGACATTTGTGTTTATGATTCTGACTTTGGTTTGCAGCTGGTTTGATTCTGACTTTGTTTTGGAAAAAATAGTGAGCATTACGTAGAAAGTGCAGACATTCATCAACACTTGCCTTAGATAGATCCTGAACATCATATGGCCAAATTACCATCACCAGCAAATATCTACTGGAAAGGACATACCAGGTGCCCATTGATGAAGACATCATAACGAAAATATGGAGATGGATAAGGAACACTCTCCGAAAACCTCCAGATAGCATCACCAGACAATCCATAACATGGAATCCACAGGGAAAAAAAAAGAGAGGGAGGCCAACGAATACATGGGGGCGGGAGCCAGAAGCAGACACGCAAAGTAACGGATACACCTGAAAGCAAATGGAAAGGACCGCACAGGACCGTGATGAATGGAAAACTCTTGTGGACGGCCTACGCCCCAGACGGGGTAAAACGGCATAAGAAGAAGAAGAAACATGGCAAGAGATTTGCTTTGGGAGGGGGGCAGAATAAACGTTTTAATATAACGCTGAAATCATCTTAGAAAGCGTTTCACATTGACCAGGGCATGTGGGAACAGGCCGCCGGGATCGAGAACCTTGGCTTTCCGCCCTTACAAAGGCACCATGCGAGATGAAGCAAACAGAACAGCTGCTGCAGAACATAAAAGACAAGCCAGAAAAGCCCGAGTTAACTCTGTACATGGAGTTGTTCCATCCTTCCCCTGCACCTTCTACACCAGAACATTTTGCCCCAGAATCGGCCTGATCAACCACCCGCGCTCCTACAGACAGATTCAGTCACGGCCACGATCCGATGTTTATAATGGTCATGATCGATCTTCGACGGACGAACTAGCATAAATCTACTATTGGGATTCAGGATGACATATCGTGTGGGCCTGTTAACTATGATTGAATTAATCATGGTTATCTTCAATAACAAAGCTATTAAAATGATTCCATCACAAGACAGTTTTAAAAAAGTTCCATGCAGTGCAGCTAAGAAAGTTTCAAGCTGTGCTATTAAATTATTTCCATGCGCTGCTGTTAAAATAGTTCCATGCAGTACCTTTAAAATATTCCCATCCACGGATTTAATATACCTCCATACATTTGCTGTGTTAGACTTTTCCCTGAGCTCTAAAAGCCTCTCGCTCCTAGCTTACAAAATGAAGGTATTATTTTCCTTGTGTCAGTCACGTCAGTGAGATACGTAGGAGACTTCCCTGTACTTCCGTTAACCGAGTAGGCGTTGATAATGAACGGAGAGAATGGTGAGGTGGCTCTGATGTCGCCACTTCGCCAGTACCTGGACTTGAACGGGTCGCTTGCTAGTACTGTTAATTGTCTTCCTGTGCAGAGAAGTTTGGGACGCCCGCTGGCTATCATAGGTGGTATTAATTAACAAGGTAAAAGTGGTGAACAAATGGAAATAATTCTTTGGACAACTATAAGTTAAAGGATATTGTTAACACATTATTTGTGGACATAATGGAGGTAGTCATGTGACTCATTTAATTAGTCTGTAATAAATAGTGAGGTTTTCCTGTTACTTTTGCCTTATTCTTTTTAAATGCCAATAAAAATGTTTTTTTAATGATATGTTTTAACTGATTGTTTCAAAAAATTGACACCATTATTAAATTAATGCTTTAATAGGCAGTTGGAGAGTAATTTCCGCGACTGACCACCAAGAAATTAGCCCGCAAATAGACTGCACACGTCATGCAGTAATATACAGACTGTACACGTCATGCAGTAATATACAAACTGTACACGTCATGCAGTAAACTACAGGCAGGACACGTCATAGAGTAAAACTACAGGCTGGACACGTCATGGAGTAAACTACAGGCAGGACACGTCATGGAGTAAACTACAGGCTGGACCCGTCATGGAGTAAACTACAGGCTGGACCCGTCATGGAGTAAACTACAGGCAGGAGACGTCATGGAGTAAACTACAGGCTGGACACGTCATGGAGTAAACTACAGGCTGGACACGTCATGGAGTAAACTACAGGCAGGACACGTCACGGAGTAAACTACAGGCTGGACCCGTCATGGAGTAAACTACAGGCTGGACCCGTCATGGAGTAATTTACAGGCTAGACCGTCATGGAGTAAACTACAGGCAGGAGACGTCATGGAGTAAACTACAGGCTGGACACGTCATGGAGTAAACTACAGGCAGGACACGTCATGGAGTAAACTACAGGCTAGACCGTCATGGAGTAAACTACAGGCTGGACACGTCATGGATTAAACTACAGGCAGGGCACGTTATGGAGTAAACTACTGGGTGGACCTGTCATGCAGGAGACTACAGGCACGATACGTCCTGGAGTAAACTACAGGCTAGACACCTATTCGAGTAGTCTAAATCTGAGCATTAGAAATGTTAACTTGGCCCTCTACACACATGGGTGCTTAGGGAATCAGTCAAGACATTCTACCCTACTCCCTACGATCTTTCTATATTGACAGGAAACAAGCCCAACAAAAGTATGATGACGAATAAATTGCTATAATGCCAGCAATAGCCATTTTATATTCTCTGAAACATATGTTTCAAAGTAGGGAAAAAAAACAATAGATTTTTTAAACTGACATCGCAGAAAAAAAAAAATATGTAAAATAAATGTATGGGCCAACGATCTGAAATGCAAAGCCCGCCAATCGCTTTCCTCTAACCCAGTGGTTCTCAACCATCCTATTGCCGCGACCCTTTAATACAGTTCCTAATGTTATGGTGACCCCCAAACATTATTTTTTTTTCATTGCTTTTTCATAAATATGTTTTCAAATGGTCTAAGGCGACCCTTGTTTAAGGGTCATTTGACGCCCCCCCCCCCAATAGGTCACGACCAACAGGTTAAGAACCGGTGCTCTCAACAGTAAAATGGTTGGTGACACGGGTAGTTCAGGAGAAGTAACGTTGTCGGATGACAGTTATAGTGCATTGACTGCCAAGAGAAAACTCGCCAATTATGTCGCTTTACAGCTGTTGAGCTCTGACAGCTGAATGGCTAACTACAAAACATGACTTTAAATAGACAGCGTGGTTTTCCCCCTGACGGATAGACCTGTTAATTTCAGAACTTCTGACCACGTTAGCCCCACTAAGGTTGTACGTATTCCGTTCATATTTAGATTAGAAACGCGATAAGCCGCTCCAGAAAAATGTTTCATTTGAGGCCTGGTTTGGTTAGAGCCAGACAAAGCAAAACAATACAAAGGATTTTGAAGTTAAGTGCATAATAACATTTTAAATATTTGATGACATTAGAGGTGTATCACTACCCACACGATATTTAATATAAAAAAAACTCGAAGCAAAAATTACAGTTCAAACATTCAGTATCTAACAAAGCTTAATATTTTAATAAACAATTAAGTCACAGTTGACTCACACGATACTTGGGTCATGGTTAACTCATGCGATACGATGGACCACGATCCCACAAAGTCATGGTTGACTCATACGAAGACATCGTTGACTCACACGATACTTGGGACCACTAAGTCATGGTTAACTCATGCGATACGATGGACCACGATCCCACAAAGCCATGGTTGATTCATGGCGATACTTGGGAACATAGTCGCTCTAAGTCATGGTCGACTCGTGCGATACGATGGACCACGATCCCAATGCCTCCGTTGGGACACGCTGACACGATCCACAGGCAGTTAAACTGAAACTATAAATTTCAAACTGGCAAGAGTGTAAATGTATCAGGTCAAGACAATTACAGTCTGGGGACAATTCAACTGTACATTATTGCTCCTGGGATCCAGATTGTAGATAATATCACATTATTGAGAATGTGGGTCACATGTGGAAAATATCTTCTTTTTTTTTTTTGGGGGGGGGGGGGGGGGGGGGGGGTTGAAGACATACATTTTTTTAAAAAAGGTAGGAAACGAATGATCGCATCTGGACATTTTTTCGAAAGAAATTTCATCGACGGAAAATTGATCGACGGAAATTTGATCGAATTATTTTTTTTTCATTTAACACTTAATAATTGGCGTCAAATTTCTTTTTGAACGCATTATTTTGTTTTAATATATAGCATAGTGCCCTCTCACCCTCGTACTGCAAAAAGCTAGTGAAACTTATAGCAGTTTGGCTATGAATGTATGGACCAGATGAGATTTCAGCACTCAATCTAAACTGAACGTGTACCATGCGTCTGTGCACCCAACGCCTCTCTTTGCCTGAGAAACGTACGTGGACGATCTATCAACGCTATGCCAGAAAGTTGAACCACTTCCAACGAAAAGCCCCAGGGAAAGCTTCTCAAATGGCATAACAGGGTCCCAGACATTGTCATGTGTGCCAACAAGTAGATGAGGCCTACTAGTGTGATGTTTACCAACAAAAGAAGACAATGCCTACTAATGTGATGTGGACCAACAAGAAGACAAGGCCTACTAATGTGATGTGGACCAACAAGAAGACAAGGCCTACTAATGTGATGTGGACCAACAAGAAGACAAGGCCTACTAATGTGATGTGGACCAACAAGAAGACAAGGCCTACTAATGTGATGTAGACCAACAAGAAGACAAGGCCTTCAAATGTGATGTGGACCAACAAGAAGACAATGCCTACTAATGTGATGTGGACCAACAAGAAGACAAGGCCTACTAATGTGATGTGGACCAACAAGAAGACAAGGCCTACTAATGTGATGTGGAACAACAAGAAGACAAGGCCTACTAATGTGATGTGGACCAACAAGAAGACAAGGCCTACTAATGTGATGTAGACCAACAAGAAGACAAGGCCTTCAAATGTGATGTGGACCAACAAGAAGACAAGGCCTACTAATGTGATGTGGACCAACAAGAAGACAAGGCCTTCACATGTGATGTGGACCAACAAGAAGACAAGGCCTACTAATGTGATGTGGACCAACAAGAAGACAAGGCCTACTAATGTGATGTGGACCAACAAGAAGACAAGGCCTACTAATGTGATGTGGACCAACAAGAAGACAAGGCCTACTAATGTGATGTGGACCAACAAGAAGACAAGACCTACTAATGTGATGTGGACCAACAAGAAGACAAGGCCTACTAATGTGATGTAGACCAACAAGAAGACAATGCATACTAATGTGATGTGGACCAACAAGAAGACACGGCCGTCAAATGTGATGTGGACCAACAAGGAGACAAGGCCTTCAAATGTGATGTGGACCAACAAGAAGACAATGCCTACTAATGTGATGTAGACCAACAAGAAGACACGGCCGTCAAATGTGATGTGGACCAACAAGAAGACAAGGCCGTCAAATGTGATGTGGACCAACAAGAAAACAAGGCCTTCAAATGTGATGTGGGCCAACAAGAAGACAAGGCCGTCAAATGTAATGTGTGCAAAAAAAGGAGACTAGGCAACTACTGCGATGTGTACCAAAAAAGAAATAAGGAAGAAAAGCGTGTTTTTTTAATGAACTTTGTTTGTTATGATTGAAAATTTAGATTTAACTTCACTGTAAAATAATAGCCTTGAGTGCTATTATTATCTGAATCTACCGAGTCCGACCAACGCTTTCATTGCGCATTGAACATAATGAGTAATAGCGCTAATACCCAAGAGTCTACAAGTTTAAAGATATTCGAGAAACACGGTATCGAATCCCCTTAACCTATTTAGTAAGACACCGAATCTAGACAGTTCGACAAGGGTTACACGAATATGATACCTATTATAACTCATTTTCTATCCTGTATCGGAGCAACGATTATAGACGAGTAAAGTCCGTTCTTACTTTGACACGAAGAAACAGTTTCCAATTTTAAATGTATAGTGTTGGGCTCCTGGCCCGTATCTCAAATCAATAGACGGAATGCTTCTCGAGCTAATTTGTGCGGGAAAACCTCAACTTTTAGAACAAAGCCAAGTTAATGTTTGCACTTAGTTGTGATATGGTTAGGTTTAAGACACAACGAAGTTAGATTTAGCGCAAGGACATAATGTGAAGCTTGCTGAATTTTAATCTCAAAGATTTTGAACAGAGATTAGCCATTTTAAAAAAAAAAAAATTTGGGTGACAGGAGTAAATCAGCTAAGGGCAAGGGGAAAAAAGATATATATCGAGTTTCTGTTTTTTAAATTTTTTATTTGTTTCTTTATAATATATGTATGTATATATATATATATATATATATATATATATATATATATATATATATATATATATATATATATTATAAAGAGAGATTGAAGAACAATACATACAATCATTTT
>CAXITT010000646.1:99763-147206 GCA_964033795.1 Lymnaea stagnalis | reverse complement strand
ATATATATATATATATATATATATACATATATATTAAAGAGAGATTGAGGACCACTGCATCCAATCATTTTCTCAGCAGTTTGCCAGTTAAATGAAAGATTAAATTACACGGTAATAACTATCTTGTCACTGCTTATCGAAAGATTTGATCCCAGCACACACCAGCCAGACACTGTCACAAATCCTCCCAGGTTCTCTACCAACAACCACTCCCCCTTCCTCCACCCCGATCCACATCCATTCAGAGCAAAGCCTCCCCAGGACTCCCATCGAGCGTTCTATTGTCATTCGCTGTGTTGCCGTCAATTCAATAATGGAGCCATTATGAAAGCAATTAAGAAGTCCTCAATGCAGCGTTGATTCCATTTCAAGAAATATGATCCCGTCATTGCTGTTGTTGTGGTGAACACGGGGCCGACATGGCACTCCCCATCCCTCTGTGCAACATGGATTTTTTTTTTTTTTTAGATCTATCATTCCACATTTCACATTTCATGACAACGACGAACGAAACTCCAAAACTCGGAGTTATCTTGGAAGATTGTATGCACACCTAACCCTAACCCCCAACAATTCAGTGTTATCTGGGTAGATTTATGCACACCCAACCCTTTGCCCCCAACAATTCAGTGTTATCTGGGTAGATTTATGCACACCTAACCTTTTGCCCCCAACAATTCAGTGTTATCTGGGTAGATAATTTATGCACACCCAACCCTTCCCCCCCAACAACTCAGTGTTATCTGGGTAGATTTATGCACACCTAACCCTTTGCCCCCCACAAGTCAGTGTTATCTGGGTAGATTTATGCACACCTAACCCTTTGCCCCCCACAACTCAGTGTTATCTGGGTAGATTTATGCACACCTAACCCTTTGCCCCCCACAACTCAGTGTTATCTGGGTAGATTTATGCACACCTAACCCTAACCTAAAGCTTCCAAAACTCAGTTTTATATGGGTATTGTTCAAACTCTACTTGATATCAAGAGAAAGTAAAAAAAAAAATAGAACTCGTATCGATATTTAAAGAAATGTGTAATGTTTTAAACCTGAAATCATATCAATCAAACCGACCAAACCTCGGACTCTCGGTCTGTGGTCAGTTTAGGTCAAAACTGATTGGCCATTGAATGTCACTCTCTGTGTGATGACACAAATATGAAGAACAGAATAAGGGACAGCTTGAATAACGACACAAGACAATCAAATTAACCTTTCCTATGCACACGTGTCACAGATTTAATGAATTACAAGGTCGTTAAGTGAGTTGAGAATTATGACTTGTAATTTATAGAGTATGGGACTTGGTAAGACGAACCAAAGAGAGAAGGGGATATAGAAAAAGAAGATGGAGTCATGGCGGTTAGTATAAGTCCATGTTATTAATATTATGTGATAAGATCATGAAGAGATTGTGATTGGGACGTTCTCAAGTGGAGAAGATTTATTCTAAGTGTTCTTTACTATATTTGATTGGAATACACAACGCCTCTGTTGTTGATAGATAGTATTGTGGTAGTCTGTGCACTGTGAGTGAGTATAGATGTGACAACACGACAATCAAACACACGATAATCCAACAATAGGAACTAATTCTTGTAAACTTTGACCCGGATGTTGTTTAGATATCACACGATAACGTGACCAAGTCTTTAATACAGTTATGGAATGCTTTTGCGACGAGAATAAAAGGCAGTGCCAAAGTTTCAGAATTTTAATAAATCTTAATTCCTCAGCTCGGGGCTAACTTGGGTCACGGAGAGAGCATGAAGGCGCACTGTGCTGGATGAGGCTGAGAGAACATGGAGTCGCAGTGTGCTGGGTGAGGCTGAGAGAAAATGGAGTCGCAGTGCGCTGGGTGAGGCTGAGAGAATATGAAGGGGCAGTGTGCTGGATGAGGCTGAGAGAAAATGGAGGCGCTGGGTGAGGCTGAGAGAATATGGAGGCGCAGTGTGCTGGGTGAGTGAAGGGGCAGTGTGCTGGATGAGGATGAGAGAAAATGGAGGCGCTGGGTGAGGCTGAGAGAATATGGAGGCGCAGTGTGCTGGGTGAGGCCGAGAGAACATGAAGGGGCAGTGTGCTGGATGAGGCTGAGAGAACATGAAGGGGCAGTGTGCTGGATGAGGCTGAGAGAATATGGAGGCGCAGTGTGCTGGGTGAGGCTGAGAGAACATGAAGGGGCAGTGTGCTGGATGAGGCTGAGAGAACATGAAGGGGCAGTGTGCTGGGTGAGGCTGAGAGAACATGAAGGGGCAGTGTGCTGGATGGGGCTGAGAGAACATGAAGGGGCAGTGTGCTGGATGAGGCTGAGAGAACATGAAGGGGCAGTGTGCTGGATGAGGCTGAGAGAACATGAAGGGGCAGTGTGCTGGATGAGGCTGAGAGAACATGAAGGGGCAGTGTGCTTGATGGGGCTGAGAGAATATGAAGGGGCAGTGTGCTGGATGAGGCTGAGAGAAAATTGAGGCGCTGGGTGAGGCTGAGAGAATATGGAGGCGCAGTGTGCTGGATGAGGCTGAGAGAACAGGAAAGGGCTGGGAAGAACTAAAACTCCCAGCAAGCGACTGTGGAAATTGGCGTTCTCAGACAGAAGCCATAGGTGCTCCATGGGAACTCAAAAGGACAAATTTCGATAATTTTCTCAGTTACATTTTGAAACTTTGGCCCATTCTATTATTATTATTATTATTGTTATATCTAATTGACATTTTGACGTACAGGCATCCAGAAAGCAAAAAACGGCCCTGAGTCTGTCGCACAAAATACAGCAGGGATGGGGGAGTTGATTTTTTGAGCCAATATTCCTTTCCGCCACTAACGTTAATTGAACAAAAACAATTGTCACCTCCCGAACGTCAACTTTATTTACCAACGAGATGTTCACCTTTAAGCCATCAATAATAATACTTTTAAAAAAGTTCTTTGTCATCCTCGTGGGTCTGTCTAGCAGAAAGCCCATTGTCTGTCTATCTACCAGAGGCCCTATTGTAAACCTACCGGAAAGCCCATGCAGACAAACTTCGTCTCTTCGCCCCTATCTGTATACAAACACCAGCAGCCGCTGAGAAAAGGCCGCCACAAAGAGGCAATTTCCTTGGTATGTCGGCATTCACATCACGGTCCCGCGACCGTGGGGTCTTCTCTGGTTGCCGTATCAAAACGTCTGAGTTATATGGAGAGCTCAGCGGGCGTCCCTTGCCAATCAAAATCAACTACCTACAGTAGATCTATACGGTGGTAATGAGTCATTCCCGTTATTCTACAAATAAGACTGTTTATAGATACTAAGATAAATACTTAAACATACTGTGAACATAAGCCATCCTTGGTTAAAATAACCAAGTTTTACAAATAGTACAACATTCATAAGCCACCTTTTAAATGACCAAGCTTTACATTTACTACGCTCATAAGCCACCCACTAAATGACCAAGTTAAAAAATATGTTGATCATTTTTTATCCCTGACGAGGCAGACTCAAATTATTTTAACAAAGTGCGCGTGACATATTTTGAAAGACTGGCTGAGATCAAAACTAACCTGACGTCTTTGGCAGAAAGCTATTCAAACTGAACACTGTCCAAGTGGTCATTCAGCAAATCATCTCTGCAAGTGGTCACTCATCAAATCATTCCTGCAAGTGATCACTCAGCTAATCATCTCTGCAAGTGTTCACTCAGCAAATCATCCCTGCAAGTGGTCATTCATCTAATCATCCCTGCAAGTGATCACTCAGCAAATCATCTCTGCAAGTGGTCACTCAGCAAATCTTTTCTGTAAGTGGTCATTCCCCATAGTGAACGCTCCCATAGAATATTTACTTGGAAACGTTATCACTAGAATATTTTCTTTGAAGAATTATCAACTATTCAGCGCCCTGAGATTTATTACTGTTTTCATTATGAATATTTGGTCTTTGAAGATTCTAATGCTTTTTAAAAAAAACATATGCATACGTTATGTGCATCTGTGTGTAGGGAAAGTTTTAACATTTTATAGAGCTTTCTTCTCTTGCAAACCAAATGACAACTGTTCAATTCATATGAAGGAAGAAAACAAAAACAGTCAATTTCATATCACGGACAACATCAGCTTACTTCTTGTCACAGACAACATCATCCTATTTCATGTCACAGACATCATCAGCCTACTGCATGTCACAGACATCATCAGCCTACTTCATGTCACAGACATCATCAGCCTACTGCATGTCACAGACATCATCAGCCTACTGCATGTCACAGACATCATCAGCCTACTGCATGTCACAGACATCATCAGCCTACTGCATGTCATAGACATCATCAGCCTACTTCATGTCATAGACATCATCAGCCTACTGCATGTCACAGACATCATCAGCCTACTTCATGTCACAGACATCATCAGCCTACTTCATGTCACAGACATCATCAGCCTACTTCATGTCACAGACATCATCAGCCTACTGCATGTCACAGACATCATCAGCCTACTTCATGTCACAGACATCATCAGCCTACTTCATGTCACAGACATCATCAGCCTACTTCATGTCACAGACATCATCAGCCTACTTCATGTCACAGACATCATCAGCCTACTTCATGTCACAGACATCATCAGCCTACTTCATGTCACAGACATCATCAGCCTACTTCATGTCACAGACATCATCAGCCTACTTCATGTCACAGACATCATCAGCCTACTTCATGTCACAGACATCATCAGCCTACTTCATGTCACAGACATCATCAGCCTACTTCATGTCACAGACATCATCAGCCTACTTCATGTCACAGACATCATCAGCCTACTTCATGTCACAGACATCATCAGCCTACTTCATGTCACAGACATCATCAGCCTACTTCATGTCACAGACATCATCAGCCTACTTCATGTCACAGACATCATCAGCCTACTTCATGTCACAGACATCATCAGCCTACTTCATGTCACAGACATCATCAGCCTACTTCATGTCACAGACATCATCAGCCTACTTCATGTCACAGACATCATCAGCCTACTTCATGTCACAGACATCATCAGCCTACTTCATGTCACAGACATCATCAGCCTACTTCATGTCACAGACATCATCAGCCTACTTCATGTCACAGACATCATCAGCCTACTTCATGTCACAGACATCATCAGCCTACTTCATGTCACAGACATCATCAGCCTACTTCATGTCACAGACATCATCAGCCTACTTCATGTCACAGACATCATCAGCCTACTTCATGTCACAGACATCATCAGCCTACTTCATGTCATAGACATCATCATCCTACTTCATGTCACAGACATCATCAGCCTACTTCATGTCAGAGACATCATCATCCTACTTCATGTCACAGACATCATCAGCCTACTGCATGTCACAGACATATTTTCTCAGCTTTTCTCACTTTCTAAATTAAAGTCCGGGGACCTAACCCTAACCCTAACCCTAACCCTAACCCTAACCCTAATCCCGTTTAAAAATCACGTCTACGAGCTTATAGCGTGCAATTTTCTTTTATTTTCTTTTTACATTTTACAAGCTCCAGAGTGTTACAGATAAGGGCTGTATGACAGAACCGGTAAATTATATTTGATAGCAGTGAATTGTAAAGCGCAGTAGTTTTCATACACAATGTCATGTTCTTAAGCTTTTTGCAGGACGCGATCACATTTACATAAAACTAAGTGATACACGAGCGCGGTGCATAAAAAAAATTGTCTTCTATGGTGTAAATACCGCTAAATGAAAACATTAAAAAAAAAATTACTGGCAAGAATACTATACATTTAATGAGCTACATATTTAATGAGCTCCATATTAAATGAGCTGCACATTTAATGACAAATCGCCATTCGAACTTAAAGACAGCAAAAGAGCCCACAGAACCCCCTTCGCAGCACCATGAGCTGGGAACACATGCTCTAGTCTTTATATTATAACAGACTTTTGATGTACCTGTGTACCTGTGTATTATCTGGTGTTTTTGTTTTACTTACAAAATAATCTAGTAATAGATAGCTATAACATGAATGCATTCACCTGCCACTTTTGGCCGTTTTCTCGGGATAGGTAAAACCCCGGAAAATTAGAAATCCTAAAAAATCTCTAAATTTTTTTTTTTAATAAGACTCCAAAAACACATCGCGTCTTTGATTTTCAAGATGAAACGGATAAACAGCTAAAATTCAAGCAGTGGAGTCTATTCTAACTCTACACCCCTCCAAGAAAGCCCCCCCCCCCCCCCCCCCCCCCCCCCCCCCCCCCCCCCGCAAACCTGAACCGGTCGAAAATCACGCGACACGTCGGCGGTGGCTCTCTCAACATGGTTTTCACTCTTTTGTGTTGGAGCCCTTCAGCAAACCCGAGAACCATAGCTGACTGAAGTGGTATACCGACAACTAGAGCTGCCAAAAGCCCAGCTCGGAGTTAGACCAAAGTGGGGGGAAAGGGGTTGGGGGGGGGGGACAACAACTCACGTCAGCGTCTTTCATCGCCTTGTCTTCAAGTGTGGTATTACTATGTCATAAATTCAATTATCCCCGCTTTTCTTATTGTTTTCTTCAATATTTAAAAAAAGAAAAAAAAAGGAAGAGCGAGAGACTCTCTATTTTTCCCACCAGCAAAACTTTGTACTTTTAAAACGAGGGCGGTGGTGGGGATGCAAAGAGGGGCGTGGTCGAAACAGACAAGGAGACAGACAGGTGAAAAGGAAAGATATGTCAGGCGGGTGTCAAATCGGAGACCTTAAACGGCAGGCCATGGGCGAGTCGTATGTAGAAACCTATCGCATGTTGGACGTGACCCCACACTGTGGCAGGCAGAGGCTCGTCACTCGCTGACTCATATTGGACGTGACGTCACATTGTGGCAGGCAGAGGCTCATGACTCGCTGAATCCTGTTGGACGTGACGTCACACTGTGGCAGGCAGAGGCTCATGACTCACTGACTCCTGTTGGACGTAAGTCACACTGTGGCAGGCAAAGGCTCGTGACTCACTGACTCCTGTTGGACGTGACGTCACACTGTGGCAGGCAGAGGCTCATGACTCGCTGAATCCTGTTGGACGTGACGTCACACTGTGGCAGGCAGAGGCTCGTGACTCACTGACTCCTGTTGGACGTAAGTCACACTGTGGCAGGCAGAGGCTCGTGACTCACTGACTCCTGTTGGACGTAAGTCACACTGTGGCAGGCAGAGGCTCGTGACTCACTGAATCCTGTTGGACGTAAGTCACACTGTGGCAGGCAAAGGCTCGTGACTCACTGCCTCCTGTTGGACGTAAGTCACACTGTGGCAGGCAGAGGCTCGTGACTCACTGACTCCTGTTGGACGTAAGTCACACTGTGGCAGGCAAAGGCTCGTGACTCGCTGACACCTGTTGAACGTGACGCCACACTGTGGCAGGCAGAGGCTCATGACTCACTGACTCCTGTTGGACGTGACGTCACACTGTGGCAGGCAGAGGCTCATGACTCACTGACTCCTGTTGGACGTGAGTCACACTGTGGAAAGCAGAGGCTTGTAAATCTCTGACTCCTGTTGGACGTAACATCACACTGTGGCAGGCAAAGGTTCGTGACTCGCTGACACCTGTTGAACGTGACCTAACCCTGTGGCAGGCAGAGTCTTGTGACTCACTGACTTAGCTTTATTTACTTGTATTCTTACTGGCTTATAAATACCTATAATTTTTTTAAATCCAAATAAACAACCGCAATAAAAAAAACTAAGGTATGACCATTGTCTGTCATATATTGATTACCAGTATCTGTCATATATTGATGCCCAGTATCTGTCATATATTGATTACCAGTATCTGTCATATATTAATTACCAGTATCAGTCATATATTAATTACCAGTATCTGTCATATATTAATTACCAGTATCTGTCACATATTGATTACCAGTATCTGTCATATATTAATTACCAGTATCTGTCATATATTAATTACCAGTATCTGTCATATATTGATTACCAGTATCTGTCATATATTAATTACCAGTATCTGTCATATATTAATTACCAGTATCTGTCATATATTACCAGTATCTGTCATATATTAATTACCAGTATCAGTCATATATTAATTACCAGTATCTGTCATATATTAATTACCAGTATCTGTCATATATTAATTACCAGTATCTGTCATATATTAATTACCAGTATCTGTCATATATTAATTACCAGTATCTGTCATATATTGATTACCAGTATCTGTCATATATTAATTACCAGTATCTGTCATATATTGATGAACAGTATCTGTCATATATTGATGAACAGTATCTGTCATATATTGATGACCAGTATCTGTCATATATTGATGAACAGTATCTGTCATATATTGATGAACAGTATCTGTCATATATTGATGACCAGTATCTGTCATATATTGATGAACAGTATCTGTCAAATATTGATGCCCAGTATCTGTCATATATTGATGAACAGTATCAGTCATATATTGATGACCAGTATCTGTCATATATTGATGACCACTGCTGTTGCATATTGATGACCACAGTCTGTAAAATATATAAATGACCAGTGTCTGTAGTATATTGATGACCACTACCTGCCATATTTATGACCACACCCTGTCTATATTTAAGACCACAACCTGTCTATATTTATGTTCACAACCTGTCATATTTATGACCACAACCTGTCTATATTTATGACCACAACCTGTCTATATTTATGACCACTACCAGTCATATTTATGACCACTACCTGTCATATTTAAGACCACAACCTCTCTATATTAATGACCCCTACTTGTCTATATTTATGACCACAACCTGTCATATTTATGACCATAACCTTTATATATTATGACCAAAACCTGTCTATTTATGACCACTCACTACCTGTTTATATGTTTATGACCACAACCTGTCTATATTTTATGACCACAACCTGTCTATATTTATGAACACTACCTTTCATATTTATTATCACTGCCTGTCTATATTTATGACCACAACCTGTCTATATCTATGACCACAACCTGTCTATATTTATGACAACAACCTGTCTATATTTATGACAAATACCTGTCATATTGATGACCACTACCTTTTATATAGTGATGACCACTACCTGCTACATATTTATGACCACTACCTATCATTTTTGTGACCACTACCTGTCTATATTTATGACCACTACCTGTCTATATTTATGACCAAAACCAGTCATATTTGTGACCATTACCTGTCTATATTTATGACCCCTACCTGTCATATTTGTGACCACTACCTGTCTATATTTATGACAACTACCTGTCATGTTTGTGACCACTACCTGTCTATATTTATGACCAAAACCAGTCATATTTGTGACCATTACCTGTCTATATTTATGACCCCTACCTGTCATATTTATGACCACTACCTGTCATATTTGTGACCACTACCTGTCTATATTTATGACAAATACCTGTCATATTGATGACCACTACCTGCTAGAAATTATGACCCCTACCTTTCACATATTGGTGACCACTACCTGTTATATATTGATGAACCCTACCTTTCACATAGTGATGGCCACTTCTTGCTATATATTGATGACCACTACCTGCTTATATTGATGACCCTTACCTGCTACATATTTATGACCACTACCTGTCTTAATTTATAACAAATACCTGTCATATTGATGACCACTACCTGCTATGTATTAATGACCCCCTACCTGATATTTTGATGACCACTACCTGTCATATTTATGACCACTACCTGACTATATTTATGATCCATTCATGTCTATATTTATGACGAATACCAGTCATATTGATGATCACTACCTGCTATATATTGATGACCCCCTACCTGATATTTTGATGACCTCTACCTGTCACATATTGATGAACACTACCAGTCATATATGATGAAAGACCAACAACCCTCATGTCCTATGCTTACATTCAAATTACAGTAAGGAACCAGTAGATACATATTAGTAACTAAGTGACACCATTAGTAATAAGCTAAAACGTTGTGAAGACCACCAAATTTTGTATTAAAAAAGTCAACTAAACACTGCTCTGTCTAAAGGCAAAATGACACTATTTCGGAGTAAAAGAACACGTTATTAACTTCTTGAACAGGGCAACAATTAGAAACCAACTAAAATTCAGTATGAAGTGCTTGTGTGGCTGTTCACAGACGCCTAACACAGTGGTTCTCAACCTTGTTGGAGGTACTGAACCCCACCAGTTTCATATGCGCATTCACCGAACCCTTCTTAATAGGAAAAAATAAAATATGATTTTTTTAAATCTAATTTTTATTTTTTTTTAACCTCCGCCGAACCCCTGAGGCTGACTCACCGAGCTCCTGGGGTTCACGATATAGTGTCTCGATGATAGTATGACACTCCGTATATGGTGTCCCGTAGGTGGTATGATAAACCCGATATAGTGTCTCGATGATAGTATGACACTCCGTATATGGTGTCCCATAGGTGGTATTTAACTGTAGATAGAGAATTCCCCAAGTGGAATGACACTGCAGATATAGAATTGCCTTGGCGGTCACTGTACCCCAAAGGGAAATTCCGGCGACTCCTGCAGCGCTAATCTGTATCGGTTATTTGGCTTGCCCCTGGGCTAGCGAGCGGTTTGGTAAAGAGCTCCTATGCTGACTCGGAAAAGCTTGATTATCCATAACATTGTACACTACCTCACACAGGCTTCGTAATTTCCGCCACGACATCTGCAACAAAATTACACCCTAATCTCTTGCAAAGAAGGATGAAGAAAAAACTACGGTGACGTACTAAGCTAGTTTAACCCTAGTGTCAATGCGTGAGAAATGATTCTCCACCATTCACATGTTTCTTATTCTTCTTTTATTCTTCTTTTGTCCTGTCTGCTGAAGAAGGTTCCTAGCCGAAACGTTCTTTTTTCAATGTCATGTCTTCATGATTCGAGCTTCCACATGCCTTGTCCAACTATTCTCTTATCCTTTCAAGTTAAGCTTTCGTTTTTTCTAGACTACACTGATACTCGCTGATCTAGACTACTCTGATACTCGCTGATCTAGACTACACTGATACTCGCTGATCTAGACTACACTGATACTCGCTGATCTAGACTACTCTGATACTCGCTGATCTAGACTACACTGATACTCGCTGATCTAGACTACTCTGATACTCGCTGATCTAGACTACTCTGATACTCGCTGATCTAGACTACACTCATACTCGCTGATCTAGACTACTCTGATACTCGCTGATCTAGACTACACTGATACTCGTTGATCTAGACTACACTGCTACTCGCTGATCTAGACTACACTGATACTCGCTGATCTAGAATACACTGATACGCGCTGATCTAGACTACACTGATACTCGCTGATCTAGAATACACTGATACTCGCTGATCTAGACTACACTGATACTCGCTGATCTAGAATACACTGATACTCGCTGATCTAGACTACACTGATACTCGCTGATCTAGAATACACTGATACGCGCTGATCTAGACTGCACTGATAGTCACGCATGAAGATCCATAAAACTTGTCTGACACCATCTCTCGGTACATTTAATCGCCATCTCCCCATACCATTCATTGGTCCTCATCTGTAGCTATGCAAGTGTCGTGAAAAATTAGACAATATGACGGAAAACTATGTTTAAAGTGAGCGAAACTACAGCACTCACAGCTATGTTTAAAGTGAACGACCAGTAGCACTTACGACCAGTAGAACCAACGACCATTAGCACTCATGACCAGTAGCACTCACGACGAGTAGCATTCACAACCAGTAGCACTCACGACCATTAGCACCCACGACCAATAGCACTCATGACCAGTAGCACTTACGAGCAGTAGCACCCACGACTAGTAGCACTCACGAACAGTAGCACTCACGACCAGTAGACTTACGACCAGTAGCACTTACGACCCGTAGCACTTACGAGCAGTAGCACTCACGACCAGTAGCACTTACCACCAGAAGCAACCACGACCAGTAGCACCCACGACCAATAGCACTCATGACCAGTAGCACTTACGACCAGTATCACCCACGACCAGTAGCACCCACGACCAGTGGCACTCACAACCAGTAGCACTCAAGATTAGTAGCACTCACTACCAGTCAATTGAAATGGGCGTGCTTGTTGGGCTTGTCTATTTGAAAATAGCCAGAAAGCCAGTAAATTATAAGAAATTAAATAAAGTAAATAGCCATACAGGCAGTAATTATAAGAAATTGAATAGTGTAAATAGCAATAAAGCAAGTAAATTATAAGAAATTGAAAAAAGTAAATAGCAATAAAGCAAGTAAATTATAAGAAATTGAAAAAAGTAAATAGCAATAAAGCAAGTAAATTATAAGAAATTGAAAAAAGTAAATAGCAATAAAGCAAGTAAATTATAAGAAATTGAAAAAAGTAAATAGCAATAAAGCAAGTAAATTATAAGAAATTGAAAAAAGTAAATAGCAATAAAGCAAGTAAATTATAGGAAATTGAAAAAAGTAAATAGCAATAAAGCAAGTAAATTATAAGAAATTGAAAAAAGTAAATAGCAATAAAGCAAGTAAATTATAAGAAATTGAAAAAAGTAAATAGCAATAAAGCAAGTAAATTATAAGAAATTAAATAAAGTAAATAGCCATAAAGCAAGTAAATTATAAGAAATTGAAAAAAGTAAATAGCAATAAAGCAAGTAAATTATAAGAAATTGAAAAAAGTAAATAGCAATAAAGCAAGTAAATTTTAGGAAATTGAAAAAAGTAAATAGCCATAAAGCAAGTAAATTTTAGGAAATTGAAAAAAGTAAATAGCCATAAAACCAGTAAAAATCAGTTTTAATAATGATCATACAGAATACAAATGTTAACAAATGATCATACAGTATACAAATGTTAACAAATGATCATACATAATAAATATATATTTTTTTTTATGTTGTTAAATTAATGATATAGTAGTTTATAACTGTTTCATCTCAGCAATTATAGAATTGGTATCACCTATTTTCTCATTTCACAAAAACAAATAAAACTACAATTTTTTTAAATTAATCTAATTTTGTATTGTATTTCAATATTGACTTACATTACGTGGGTTAAGAGGATAAAAAAAGGGGGGGGGGCGCGATGGTGTCGATAAGGAGGTAATTTTTTAACTTCACTCCGTGGGATGGGGGGGGGGGTTGGTGGTTGGGGGGGGGGGTGTGTGATCAAGGAAAGGAACGCCCTTGTCTAAATTAACAAACAATATTTTTCAATGAGACAAAAACATTTCTTATAATTTACTGGCTTTATGGCTATTTATTTTATTCAATTTCTTACAGTTTACTGGTTTTATTAACAGCCGATCTTGAAAGGAAAATAACGGCGATGGAGATGAGATGCTTCAGAAGCATTTTTTGCATCTGCTATAGGGACCATATCTCCAATGAAACAGTGAAAGAAAGGGTTCGCCAGGCAATTGGGAGAGGGGGGGGGTTGTTTAAATATGTATTTTTAGAGTATTTTTAAAGATAACAAGTTCCTCAAGACTATTATAGTTTATCAAACAAAGATTTACAGTTGAATGCTTTGCGTCCCAATCAACCAAAACGCTATCCGAAAAGAAACCCAGCAACGAAACAAAAGACAAGTCAACCCGTCCAACCAACTGTTCCAAGTTGCGTGTCCCGAGCCCCCAAGTCTCGAATGGCCCCCAAGTCTCGAATGGCCCCCAAGTCTCGAATGGCCCCCAAGTCTCGAATGGCCCCCAAGTCTCGAATGGCCCCCAAGTCTCGAATGGCCCCCAAGTCTCGAATGGCCCCCAAGTCTCGAATGGCCCCCAAGTCTCGAATGGCCCCCAAGTCTCGAATGGCCCCCAAGTCTCGAATGGCCCCCAAGTCTCGAATGGCCCCCAAGTCTCGAATGGCCCCCAAGTCTCGAATGGCCCCCAAGTCTCGAATGGCCCCCAAGTCTCGAATGGCCCCCAAGTCTCGAATGGCCCCCAAGTCTCGAATGGCCCCCAAGTCTCGAATGGCCCCCAAGTCTCGAATGGCCCCCAAGTCTCGAATGGCCCCCAAGTCTCGAATGGCCCCCAAGTCTCGAATGGCCCCCAAGTCTCGAATGGCCCCCAAGTCTCGAATGGCCCCCAAGTCTCGAATGGCCCCCAAGTCTCGAATGGCCCCCAAGTCTCGAATGGCCCCCAAGTCTCGAATGGCCCCCAAGTCTCGAATGGCCCCCAAGTCTCGAATGGCCCCCAAGTCTCGAATGGCCCCCAAGTCTCGAATGGCCCCCAAGTCTCGAATGGCCCCCAAGTCTCGAATGGCCCCCAAGTCTCGAATGGCCCCCAAGTCTCGAATGGCCCCCAAGTCTCGAATGGCCCCCAAGTCTCGAATGGCCCCCAAGTCTCGAATGGCCCCCAAGTCTCGAATGGCCCCCAAGTCTCGAATGGCCCCCAAGTCTCGAATGGCCCCCAAGTCTCGAATGGCCCCCACGATCATTTCAAACCTTCGTCGTCGGAGATCCTAAAAACAGTCGTGGAGTTTGGGAAACAAAATGTCAACGAACACCACACGTGCGTGCTGAAAAGCATTGATTCCCACGTGCCGGACACTTGTAGTTGAGGCGCACATGTGTTCACCCAGCTTGATCGCCTCTGTAAATAATCGTTCAATTAATAAGAAGATAAGCAACGAAAAATCCTTTCACAGGATAGTCAAAACGTTTTGTTTAAAAAAAAAAATATAAAAAATATATATATATATATATGTATATATATTTATATATTTAAAGTTGTTCAAACCTTTATTAATTGAAGAAACCAGATGTAAATAGGTAGCTTTACTCAAGATGACGTTGGGGCCACGACACCCGTCCGTTCACTAAAGAACTAATTCCTTTAACAAGCCGTCCTATCTGCGCGCTCTGTCCCCGTAAATCCCAAACCGGTCTAGTGGAAGAAAAAGCAATGCTAGTGTTCATGTTCGCAGATTGGCTGCAGATAGAAAGCACATTTTCACCTGAAACCCCGGCTGGAACGTGGCGGGATGGGATCTCTCAGTGACATGTACCTGGATAAATATGGCTACAGACTTGATGGTTCTTTTCATTGGCATCTGTACGGAAGCTAAATCGTCTGTCAAAGAACAGTGATCCCTTGTCTAATCGTAAATTGGCCCCTCCGTCGGCTTGCGGTGTGAATAGGGCGCGCGCGGACACGTACGTCTCAGCAGATAAAGGGGTTCTGAACCCAGAGACGTTTAATTCATCAGCTTTATCTACAGCTTGAATCTAAAGTTTGGAGACGATGCAGAGAATTATCGGAACAATGGTGTCACGTGACCAAGTGGGAGAAAACTTCCGAACGGGTGTTTTAAGCGGATGTCATCGAATGTGATGTTAGTGGCCATGTGCATCATTGATGCCATCGTGTGTATGTGATGTTAGGGGCAATCTGCATCTTAATGAGGTGGTTTTTCTGTAATGTTTGTGAAAATGTCACAACAAATGGAAGTGGCGTTATTGAAATCACGAAAGGTTCGTAGTTTCTATGGCAGTGGAGCCAGTGTGAGTCAGTGTGAGTCAGTGTGACATTCCTATGTAAAATGAAATCGTATGTTAAAGTTGTTTGTGACACCGAGAATGACATCGTGTGTTAGTTATGGGCGATGTGACAGTATGACTCTAGATGTCCTTAAAAGGTTACATTTTACTTGATCTACATCGGCTTAGATAACATTATCAATTCTTTAAAACTCTGTATAAAAAGGTACTCTTTAAAAAAATACAAAAGAAAGACTCAATGGTTGGTTTTCACCCAAGCTCTCTTTGATCTTCTGAAGCTGCAGTTTACAGTAAACAGTGCTTTCACTTGCGCCACCTACCGTTTGGAGGGGGGGGGGGCTGGGGGGGGGAGAGACTTAACTCCATCAAGGCGATCATTAGCTTCAAACATCACCCTAACCTCCCACACATCACGATCAAAACAATTCTACCTTTTCTCACTCTTTGCTCCTCAAAGCCAATTCCAGTCTATAAAAGCCGTGTTAATGCCAAACAACAAACTCTCTCACCCCCCCCCCCCCCACAATGACCCTTTCCCCAAACCCCCCCCCCCCCCCCCCCCCCCTCCCCACCAGACCCCCGAGACTTGGGTCGAGTTCCAACGTTACGAAGGATTACAACGCGATCAACAGACGCCCGGTCGGCCAGTGTTTAGATCTCTTCTACTTGTGCTCAGCTTTCTCTTTCAGCTGAGCCCAGGGGTACACGCCGAGGCTTCCATTTTTACGGCCGATCGTGGCCCTTTTTCTCTCTCTCTCTTTTTTTTTCCTGACAAGTCATTTGTGGTAGTTTGGCGACCCGGTCTCACCGAGTCTGCTCCGTGTTGTATGTACGTGTTCAACATCGAATTAACCAAGAATGGGTCGGTGGATTCTATGTCCCATTCAACGCTCACAAAGATCGGCAGAAAACTATTCGGCCCAGTCTATCGTCGGTTCCCCCTATCTAGCCGCTCTATAGCGCGGGTTGTTCGAAATGCTTGGTGTTGTCAAATGCGGGCTTGCCATTTATTAAAATAAATGACATAAAGGATAAAAAGGAATGTGTGAAACAGTTAAACGTATCAGCTTAGCGGAGAAAAACCTGTTCCTTCTGTGGACAACCACCCCTCTTCAAGATTGTAGCCCATAGGAGCATCTGTAGTTTTTTTTATATTTGCTAAATTGTTTTGGCTACTGGTGTTACTCTGACTATGGGCGGGTATATGATGGTTGAATGGCGGGTAGAATGTCGGGTAGATGATGGTTGAATGGCGGGTAGATGATGTTTGAATGGTGGGTGGTTCAATGGTGGGTGGATGATGGTTGAATGGTGTGTAGATGATGGTTGAATGGTGGGTAGATGATGGTTGAATGGTGGGTAGATGATGGTTGAATGGCGGGTAGATGATGGTTGAATGGCGGGTAGATGATGGCTGAATGGTGGGTAGATGATGGTTGAATGGTGGGTAGATGATGGTTGAATGGCGGGTAGATGATGGCTGAATGGTGGGTAGATGATGGTTAAATGGTGGGTGGTTGATGTTTAAATGGTGGGCACATGGTCGTTGATTGGTGGTTGATGGCTGGTAGGGGCAATACAAATATGGAGGAAAAGTTTCATTCGTTTTGTGGATGTATTTATTGGGGGGTGGAGATATAAGAAATTTGTTAATAATTCTCGGGGGTAAAAACAAATGGTCCATGATTAGACATAGAAATAAACTTCCAATGAAAGTTTAACTATGATTGGGGATGGCAGCAGGACGTAAATTGATTGGGGATGCCTGCTGTAACATTGATTGGTGCGACAGTGGAACATTAAATGGGGATGACAGCGGAACATGGCTTTGTAAGGATAATCGACGGCACAGATCCGATTTCGTATCCGGAAATTTCATCGACGGTAAATTGGTCGACGGTAATTTGATCGAACAGAAATTTTGTCGAATCTATTTTCAGTTTTTACGTTAAAATGTTCTTTCGTATTTCTTTTTGAACGCATTATTTTGTTTTACTGTATAGTATAGGGCGTTTAATAAGAAATTTTTCGAAAATTTTAACGTGTGAGCTGAAAAAAATATTCGATCGAATTTCCGTTCGATCAGATTACCCTCGATCAATTTACCGTCGACGAAATTTCTTTCGATCAAATTTCCGGTAACCATCAAATTTATCAGGATTTCTACGACATTTGAAGGCGTTATTTATTTCAAAATTATTTATGGCTCTAGTCTAGTCGATAACTGTGAAAAAAAATAATTCTTAGGCCAGTATAAAGATGGGAGCGAAACAAAGTGTCCGATTAATTCCATACGACAATGTTAAATAGATGAAGAATTCTGCATTGACGAATCAAAAGACTGAGTTCCCACTTCCCTATCAATCTGGACGAACTAACATCAACCTCTTCTTCACTCCTACAGTACTTGCGCGCGGACACGCTCTCAAATACACCTTGTGATAAAACACCGAGGACGAGCGAAGTCATGCAAATCATCCACGACAGCAACGTTTCCCATCACTCAGATACCGCTTCTATAGCGTGTTTGAAACTCTATACGAACGCACCGCCGACACGGGGAGCAGAACCGCTCAATCAAAGCACGCCTCTTAGTTTTCATGTTAACATCTTTAAAGTTAAAACAATGAGCTGCAGCATCAGAGAAGCTCTGGCCCCAAATCCTCCGTGTGTTTAGGAAAGAACTCTAGAGAAGGGAAATGTTCACCCACAAATAGAGCCGTTTTGGTGGTTTGAGAAGAAGCTTTTCGGGTTTTTCCAACGTACGAAGCTCGTCATGAAATTGAGGGAAAAGGGGGGTGGGGGTTCCTTCGTGGTGAATTTTGTATTTTGTAATTGTTTGGGATGGGGCAAGGAGGCAGTATTGAATTAACCTGTTTCTATATTAATTGCTTTTAAACAAAAATTATTAACAGCTGTTCTCCGCTGTGAAGGAGGAGCAGACGGAGGCTGAATGGCTGGTTGGTGATGGTTGAATTGTGGGGAGATGATGGTTGAGTGGTGGCCAGATGACGGTTGGATGGGGGGCACATGGTGGTTGAGTGGTGGATAGATTGGTGGTTGATGGAGGAGAAGACCCAAGTCGTCTCGTGGATGCATGGGTGGTTTCAATGAATATGATTTATAATCTTTGGTATACAACAGGATTTGGGGAAAACTTTTGGTATAACCAGACCTATTTACCCCTGGGTTAGTCTCTGAGGAGTTTTCACTCTCAAATATGTCGTTTTAAGCTCTAAAGAGTAGTTATGTCCATTGGGTTGTGGGGGTGGGGTGGGAGGGGCTGTTTTGCCATCAAAATACACGTTGTGTAAGGAAATCCACTCAGCTGCTTATGTAAGCTAACATAAATAAATATACAGGATATGGTACTGCGATTGGTTTCTCAAGGATGAGAAAAACGGTCTTATGCAGGCACAATGGCAGCCAAGTATGGATTAACAACACAATCCTCAAAAAGAAAAACATATTCTGGATGGTTCATTGAGATCGAGACCGCAAAGGCGAGTCGCTGTTATTCTTAACCGATTGTATGCGGAGTTAGCACACAAACATTCGGTCACTTTTTACTGAAGAGGAAAACACCCGAATTATTATTTTTATTAAAAATAAACCAAACAAACGAAAGAACTCGTGATGCCGTAGTGATGAGACTTTAAAACATAGTTGGTACGGCGAAAGCGTGGGGTAAACCGTTCTGTACGGTATAACACGGGATGTGGGGGGAAAATCTTTGGGATTACACAGGATGTGGGGAAAATCTTTGGGATAACACAGGATATGGGGAAAATCTTTGGCATAACACATGATGTGGGGAAAATCTTTGCCATTACACAGGATGTGGGGAAAATCTTTGGGATAACACAGGATATGGGGAAAATCTTTGGCATAACACATGATGTGGGGAAAATCTTTGCCATTACACAGGATGTGGGGAAAATCTTTGGCATAACACAGGATGTGGGGAAAATCTTTGGCATAACACAGGATGTGGGGAAAATCTTTGGCATAACACAGGATGTGGGGAAAATCTTTGGGATAACACAGGATGTGGGGAAAATCTTTGGCATAACACAGGATGTGGGGAAAATCTTTGCATAACACAGGATGTGAGGAAAATCTTTGGCATAAAACAGGATGTGGGAAAAATCTTTGCTATAACACAGGATGTGGGGAATAACCTGTCAGTCACTTGTGTGGTGTAATGTCTGCTCGTGTGGTGCAATGTCTGCTCGTGTGGAGCCATTTTTGCTGTTCTGTATGACGTCTGCTTGTGTGGTGTATGTTAAGACTTCACTGAGGTAGTCGAACTCGCACAACATATCTGCCATTGTGTCGTACATCTCTACACACATGTTGATGCACAAAACAAGCAGAGTAACTCATAGGAAACAAGGACAGGCACAACACACACCAGACTTTAAAACGTCAATGCCCTTCAAGAGCTGACTTTCGCTGAAGTCCAAACGTCTCGGCTAAGAAATGGAGCGACTCACCTGCTAGCTCTTCATAACCAAACATGGAGTTGTCGCTGTTGATGCTCGTGCAGTTCCAGCGCATGCTCTTAAACTGGTAACGGCACTCCGCACCGCCCAGCTTCGCACCTTCTCCAATGGCAACAATGGCGTCGGGTCGACTACGGCAGATAACTCTTTGTTTGGGGGCCAGGCCCGGGATCTTGTTGCAAATGATGTTAGCGCCGAGTGCTACGACTGAGGATAGAGCTCTGAAGAGGGGGGAAAAAAACAAAAACAAAAAAGCAACATTAATGCAACTTTATGCGTTGGGGAGATTTTGTAGCTGAGCTTTTCGCTTAAATAAATCTTAAGTAATTTTTTTTTAGAAACATTAAAACATAGAATGTAGTAAGTAAACAGCAAACCTTTCTTTTAAATGAACACTATTGTGGAAACATTATTTTTTTTTCATCAATCACATGTTCATTTTGTCTGCCATGTGACATGTGTGTAGCGAGATTTCTTGTCCAATTCACTGACATGGGACATGTATCTATCGAGCTGATCTCTCCAGTTCACTGACATGGGGCATGTATCTATCGAGCTGATCTCTCCAGTTCACTGACATGGGGCATGTATCTATCGAGCTGATCTCTCCAGTTCACTGACATGGGGCATGTATCTATCGAGCTGATCTCTCCAGTTCACTGACATGGGGCATGTATCTATCGAGCTGATCTCTCCAGTTCACTGACATGGGGCATGTATCTATCGAGCTGATCTCTCCAGTTCACTGACATGGGGCATGTATCTATCGAGCTGATCTCTCCAGTTCACTGACATGGGGCATGTATCTATCGAGCTGATCTCTCCAGTTCACTGACATGGGGCATGTATCTATCGAGCTGATCTCTCCAGTTCACTGACATGGGGCATGTATCTATCGAGCTGATCTCTCCAGTTCACTGACATGGGGCATGTATCTATCGAGCTGATCTCTCCAGTTCACTGACATGGGGCATGTATCTATCGAGCTGATCTCTCCAGTTCACTGACATGGGGCATGTATCTATCGAGCTGATCTCTCCAGTTCACTGACATGGGGCATGTATCTATCGAGCTGATCTCTCCAGTTCACTGACATGGGGCATGTATCTATCGAGCTGATCTCTCCAGTTCACTGACATGGGGCATGTATCTATCGAGCTGATCTCTCCAGTTCACTGACATGGGGCATGTATCTATCGAGCTGATCTCTCCAGTTCACTGACATGGGGCATGTATCTATCGAGCTGATCTCTCCAGTTCACTGACATGGGGCATGTATCTATCGAGCTGATCTCTCCAGTTCACTGACATGGGGCATGTATCTATCGAGCTGATCTCTCCAGTTCACTGACATGGGGCATGTATCTATCGAGCTGATCTCTCCAGTTCACTGACATGGGGCATGTATCTATCGAGCTGATCTCTCCAGTTCACTGACATGGGGCATGTATCTATCGAGCTGATCTCTCCAGTTCACTGACATGGGACATGTATCTATCGAGCTGATCTCTCCAGTTCACTGACATGGGGCATGTATCTATCGATCTGATCTCTCCAGTTCACTGACATGGGGCATGTATCTATCGAGCTGATCTCTCCAGTTCACTGACATGGCACATGTATCTATCGAGCTGATCTCTCCAGTTCACTGACATGGGACATGTATCTATCAAGCTGATCTCTCCAGTTCACTGACATGGGACATGTATCTATCGATCTGATCTCTCCAGTTCATTGACATGGGGCATGTATCTATCGATCTGATCTCTCCAGTTCACTGACATGGGGCATGTATCTATCGAGCTGATCTCTCCAGTTCACTGACATGGGACATGTATCTATCGAGCTGATCTCTCCAGTTCACTGACATGGGACATGTATCTATCAAGCTGATCTCTCCAGTTCACTGACATGGGGTATGTATTTACGATCTGATCTCTCCAGTTCACTGACATGGGGCATGTATCTATCGAGCTGATCTCTCCAGTTCACTGACATGGGGCATGTATCTATCGAGCTGATCTCTCCAGTTTGCTGACATGGGACATGTATCTATCGATCTGATCTCTCCAGTTCACTGACATGGGGCATGTATCTATCGAGCTGATCTCTCCAGTTCACAGACATTTGACATGTTTTGTAACAAGGTTGAACCAGAATTAGATGTGGAGTGTTTGTTCATTCTAACCTCTTGCTATTCTTAACATGTAATCTGACAATTTCTGTAAAACTCATTAGTTTGCTGTTTCAGCTGACGATTTCGTACACAGAATACCCTAGACGATCCCCAAGAAGTGTGTAAAGCATAGAAGAGTAAAGAATGCCAATTGTAAGACGTCAGAATGGACTCCGACACCTTTGAATAAAGGATAGTAAATAAAGGACTGCGTTGAAGCTGTGTGGAAGAAATGGCGGAATAAGGTATGTGGAAGCTTGACATAGAAAGACAGGACATTAAAAGAAGAATGTTTCGGCCTAGAGCCTTTCTCAGTAGACAGGACAACTGAAGAAACAGATTCTGTCTTTGACGCCATTCACCTTTATTAGGTATCTATTAAATGTATACATATATATTTTATTATTTATTTATTTATTTATGTATTAATTAATTAATTAATTAATTAATTAATTAATTAATTTATTTATTTATTTATTTATTTATTTATTTATTTATGTATTTATGTATTTATGTATTTATGTATTTATTTATTTATTTATTTATTTATTTATTTATTTACTTTATGTAACATTTTCAAATAGAAGCAAAACAACTGATTTATTTTTGTTTACATTTAAAAAAAAAAACTATTTTAGATATTGTCCACTTCAGCATAATGAATGTAACGACTTTTCAAACCAGACTATTTGAAATAGTCACGTGGACATGTAGAATGTATGTGGACATTTGGAATAAAATATTGTCTGGGGCATCATAAAAAACCTGTATGTGGACGATTGGACTAAAACCTTGTCCGGGGCCCACATTAAAGCTCAACATGTATGTGGACATTTTGACGAAAATCTTGTCGGGGCCACACTGACATTAAACACCCTGTACCCCCGGGCAATGGACTAAAACCTTTGCCTCCGGGACACATCACGTGGGGGAAAGAAAAGCCATTATATTTAAGCCATTAACATCATAGCTGTTCCACTCCGGTTGATGCTTACTCAACCAAGATGCCATTCCGGCATTCCGCTAGTATTGAAATGTAAATGTGGCGACAGAGATCCTCATAAAATAAGCACGAAAATGATGGAGGCCCCCGCGTTCATCAAAATGTTCGTTTGGACCGTCCGACGCTGATAAAATCTGAGAAATTGTTCTTTAGTCAGCAATGCATTTGTCTGAGAGATAAATGGGTTTGTTTTATCGTCACTAGTGAAATGAATGGCTCCGACTCGCTGACTTGCTTGTTGGAAAGGTTCACTTACAAATACAAGATGACCGACAACCTGTGGCGGTGTCAAGTTTTTTTCTTAAAACACAAACATCGACGTGGTAAAGTAGTCGTTTGGAGATCGTCTCTTTGTACACTCTATGGGTATTATGAGGATGTTGTACACTCTATTGGTATTATGAGCACTATATGGGTATTACGAGGACGTTGTACACTAGATGGCTATAGTCAGGACGTTGTGATTTAGATGGGTATTGTAAGAATGTTGTGCACTAGATGGGTATTGTGAGAATGTTGTGCACTAGATGGGTATTGTGAGGATGTTGTGCACTAGATGGGTATTGTGAGGATGCTGTGCACTAGATGGGTATTGTAAGGATGTTGTGCACTAGATGGGTATTGTGAGGATGTTGTGCACTAGATGGGTATTTTGATGACGTTGTGCACAAGATGGGTATTGTGATGACGTTGTGCACAAGGTGGGTATTGTGAGGATGTTGTGCACTAGATGGGTATTGTGAGGATGTTGTGCACTAGACGGGTGTTGTCAGGACGCTGTACACTAGATAGCTATTGTGAAGATGTTGTGCACTAGATGGGTATTATTTTTTTAGCACCTAGAATAGAAGCCCATGTCAACCAGACCAGGTTTAAAACACCTTGAATTGAAGCCCGTGACAACCAGACCACGTTTACAACACCGTATACTCTTTTAGTAGGCGGTGCATCGTCCCACACACTTTCATTAGCTTTAGATTCCACCGAAAATTCAGATGTCGATTCGATTATACAAGGGCCCTATTCTCACCAAGTATTTTACATTTCCTTCACGGTGACTTAAGTTCACCGCTTATATTAACCATGCCAGGTGTACACTGTGTAGCCGTTGTTAGTTTACCTCACTAGTAAAGCTTTTAAGTGTAGTGCCCTTACAGTCGGTTCTATAGAATGTTTCGTTCGGATGTCGAAAGTCAACTCCTCGGTCCAAAGGTCTAATGGTTTGCCTACAGTTATCATAGAAGATAGAATAATAATGCTCGCCTGGTGTCTTTTCTCGCAAGTTAAAGTTCCAGGACCTTCCCACAATGGCGCCCCATCGTGCGACTGAGACATGCGCATGAGAGTGTCCTGGGCCCGTGGCAGGGGGGAGAAGAACCATCACAGTGGGAACACCATGGGAACACTTTTGCTGGCTACTTGTTTAGCTACCGTACTTGGAGCGACGCAGACTTTCTTAGCGACACAGACGGTCTCACCGACGTCACGAGATCCGAGGCGGCTGGGACCACCCAGGAATACCCGGTCTAAAAAATTTAGTTCATGAATCTAATCATTTTTTTCCCCAATACGAAAAAAAAATGTGAGTTGTCTGCACTTTTATTCAAATCATTAAAGGGAATTTTTTATTGTATCTAAAAAATATATATACATATATATATATATATTTCTTAAATAATAAATTTTAAAAAAAACAATGAAAGAAATATTCTCTTACCAGAAAGTCAACACATTATCCACAAAATTGATGATAGTAAATAAAATACTTAAAGATAATGTATCACTAAGAATTACATAGTGGTGAAAAATGATCTCTCAACTCAAAGTTAGTTTTGCGAATCATTATGTGTGTTATAAGGGATTTATTTTTTACTGTTGAGCTTTTCGGATTGTCTGATTTAGAGGTTGGAGAGCTGCAGCTGCATTGACTTCGGTATTTTCATTAGGTGAGATTAGAGACGATAACAATTGAGCAGCAACCACTTATTTTGAGTTCTAAAGTCAATTATTTGAGGTATCTATTTTTTTTAAACGCACGAAATAAATCAGAGTCATATTTAAACAAGGAAAAAACAACAACATTCTTTATGTTTATTTCAATATTTCTTCTGCCTAAAGTTAAATGTTGGCAGCCTCCACGGAAAACGAAATTCAGACATGTAACTTGATCAAAACTTCTCTGGGGAGGGACACACAGGATCCCCCTCTAAAGACCCCTCCACCCTTCGGTGTCCCCATTTCTGCTTTCCCCGCCTCCTCCTCCCCCCCCCCCAAGATTAAATACACTTAAGGCATCATTTTACACTCCTATAAGCCAGATTGTTAAACACATGTTTCTCAATGTAGGGGCGTAATCCTGGTTGAGGATCTCCACAACTTGACAAAAGTGACCACCGGGTCACGACACAGGACAAATGCTGTCAACCAATGCCGAAGAAGAAGTACAATTATTTGTCCGGGGTCTTTACTGGTTTAAGGGTTCTATAACCATTTCAATCAGAGACGGACATTTGTTTCAAACTTATAATCAGAGAGTGAGCAGTCCCTAAATTGTTATCAAAGAGTTTAATTCGTTTATAACTGCGCAGTCCTACTCAAAGAGACGCTGTTATTGCAGGAGATGCTCCATTATTGCTGGGCAGACACTTTTTTGGAACTTCGAAAATTGCCGCAGTGGCACAATTACTGGTGGAGAGACTCGATTATTGCTGGAGAGACTCTATTGCTGAAGAGACTTGATTATAAAGCTCTAACAATGTAAACCTGGCTTGAAATACGTAATTTTTAAAGAAATGAAATAAACTTATATCTCTGCCAATGAATTTTTCTTACCGAAACCTTCTATCCCTATTCCACATATTTCCACCTTCTCTCCCTATTCCACATATTTCTATCTTCTTTTCCTAGACCACATATTTCCACCTTCTATCCCTAGACCACATATTTCTATTTTCTATTCCTAGACCACATATTTCCACCTTTTATCCCTAGACCACATATTTCCACCTTTTATCCCTAGACCACATATTTCTATTTTCTATTCCTAGACCACATATTTCACCCTTCTATCCCGAGACCACATATTTCCACCTTCGATCCCTAGACTACATATTTCTACCTTCTATCCCTAGACCTCATATTTCCACCTTCTATCCCAAAACCACATTTTCCCACCTTCTATCCCTAGACCACATATTTCCACATTCTATCCCTAGACCACATATTTCCACCTTATATCCCTTGACCACATATTTCCACCTTCTATCCTTAGACCACATATTTCCACCTTCTATACCTAGACCACATATTTCCACCTTCTATCCCTATTCCACATATGTCCACCTTCTATCCATACTCCACACTTTTCCACCTGCTATCCAAAAATTTCCATCTTCTATCCCTAATACACATATTTCTCTAGATCATACACTGCTGCCTTATTGGAAAAACGACACAATTTTTGGCACATTTTCAATATTTTAAACTTACCAAGCTTAATTTAAAGTAAAATCTTTTTTGAATACAATTGTGATTTTGCTACATCCTAAAGTGCCCTATTCAATATTTGTAACAAAATATTCCTGACAGGGGAATGACCTAAACCATGGACTTAATCGCTCATCATCATCCTAGCTGTAGGTAACCTACAGCTATACCAAAACTATCGCACCATTAGCCTAATAAGCCATCCAAGCAAGGTCATGCTGAAGGTCATATTGAACTGACTCAAACCATATGCCGACAGAATCATTGCTGAAGAACAGGCGGGCTTCAGACAAGGTCGGGGCACTACTGAGCAGATTCTAAACCTCCGAATACTGTGTGAGAAATATGCTCAACACCAACAAAACCTATGCCATATCTTTGTTGACTTCAAGAAAGCATTCGACAGGGTTTGGCATGCTGCTTCTTGGGCCACCAACATAACTACAACATCAACACAAACTTATCCAGAATGATATGCAACCTCTGTGATAAGGCCACCAGTGCAGTCTTCCTCAATAAAAACATCGCCGAATGGTTCAAGACCACGGTTGGAGTACGAAAAGGCTGCCTGCTCTTCCCAACCCTGTTCAACATCTTCCTAGAGAGAATTATGTCAGATGCTCTGGAAGCGCATGAAGGGACAGTCAGCATTGATGGCAGAACAATCACCAACCTACGCTTTGCGGACGACAGGCGGATTGGCTGGAAACGAAGAAAAGCTAGCCAACCTGGTAAAGCGTCTCGACAAGACCTCGTCGTCCTACGGCATGCTAATCAGTGCCGAAACGATAAAACTGATGACAAATAACACCACAGGCATCACCACTGAAATTAAGGTAGAGGAGGAAAGACTAGAGACCGTAGGCCGCTTCAAATACCTAGGAGCAATAGTCTCAGAAGAAGGCTCCAAGCCCGACCTGATGTCCAGGATTGCGCAGACGACAACAGCACTAAAGAGGCACAAGAAAATATGGAATGACAAAAGTATAGCCCCCAGCACCAATATCAGGCTGATGCGCTCATTAGTCCTCTCCATTTTCCTGTATGCCTGCGAATCTTGGACATTATCAGCCGATCTTGAAAGGAAAATAAAGGCGATGGAGACGAGATGCTTCAGAAGCTTTTTTGGCATCTGCTATAGTAACCATATCTCCAATGATACAGTGAAAGAAAGGGTTCGCCAGGCCATTGGGGAGTACGATGACCTACTGGTGACTGTGAAAAAACGCAAACTACAATGGTACGGCCACATAACAAGGGATTGCGAAAGAAATATTGCAGAGCACCAAAAGAGGAGGGAGAACAAGAGGAAGACAAGAAAGAGATGGGAGGATAACATCAACGAGTGAACACGACTAACACTTGGCGATGCTGTGCGTAGTGCAGAAGACAGAGACAAATGGAGGAGGATAGATCACAAGTCATCTGTGGCGCCCCAATGGATCAAGGACCAAGGGACATGAGGATGAGAGGACGATAGTTCACAAGTCATCTGTGGCGCCCCAACGGTCCAAGGGACATGAGGATGACAGGAGGATAGTTCACAAGTCATTTGTGGCGCCCCAACGGTCCAAGGACCAAGGGACATGAGGATGACAGGAGGATAGTTCACAAGTCATTTGTGGCGCCCCAACGGTCCAAGGACCAAGGGACATGAGGATGACAGGAGGATAGTTCACAAGTCATCTGTGGCGCCCCAACGGTCCAAGGACCAAGGGACATGAGGATGACAGGAGGATAGTTCACAAGTCATTTGTGGCGCCCCAACGGTCCAAGGACCAAGGGACATGAGGATGACAGGAGGATAGTTCACAAGTCATCTGTGGCGCCCCAACGGTCCAAGGACCAAGGGACATGAGGATGACAGGAGGATAGTTCACAAGTCATTTGTGGCGCCCCAACGGTCCAAGGACCAAGGGACATGAGGATGACAGGAGGATAGTTCACAAGTCATCTGTGGCGCCCCAACGGTCCAAGGACCAAGGGACATGAGGATGACAGGAGGATAGTTCACAAGTCATTTGTGGCGCCCCAACGGTCCAAGGACCAAGGGACATGAGGATGACAGGAGGATAGTTCACAAGTCATTTGTGGCGCCCCAACGGTCCAAGGGACATGAGGATGACAGGAGGATAGTTCACAAGTCATTTGTGGCGCCCCAACGGTCCAAGGACCAAGGGACATGAGGATGACAGGAGGATAGTTCACAAGTCATTTGTGGCGCCCCAACGGTCCAAGGACCAAGGGACATGAGGATGACAGGAGGATAGTTCATGAGGATGATGATAATGAAAGGTTACCAAAATAAGTACACGAGTAAAAGTAAAGATTTCTGAAGTCATCAAAGTGTACAGGAGGATCAATCAAGTTTTCTGAAGTCATTAAAGTGTACAGGAGGATCAATCAAGTTTTCTGAAGTCATCAAAATGTACAGGAGGATCAATCAAGTTTTCTGAAGTCAATTTTGTTTTACCTTAATAGAATAACTCTTTTATTAACAAAACCAAATATTATTAACAAAACCAAATATCATCAAATCCATGATGAAACTGTAGATGATTATTTGGCGTCGAATAGCGGACCACGAAGCACTGCTGATGTCATGACGCACATTTAGCGTAATGGCGCATAGTGGATGTCGTGACGCAATGTTCATGTCGTGACGCACAGTTCATGTCATAACCAACAGTTCATGTCGTGACGCACAGCTGATGTCAGACACATCGTAGATGCGATAAAGCATATTTGATGTCCTGTCGCAAACTTCATCTGATGACGCACATTCGATGACATTACGCACATTTGAAATCACGACGCACAGTTGATTTCATGACTCATGGTAGATGCCACTACGCGCAGTATATGTCACAATGCACTGTTGATGTCATGACTCATAGTAGATGTCACTACGCGCAGTATATGTCACAATGCACAGTTGATGTCATGACTCATAGAAGATGTCACTACGTGCAGTATATGTCACAATGCACAGTTGATGTCATGACTCATAGTAGATGTCACTACGCGCAGTATATTTCACAATGCACTGTTCATGTCATGACTCATAGTAGATGTCACTACGCGCAGTATATGTCACAATGCACAGTTGATGTCATGACTCATAGTAGATGTCACTACGCGCAGTATATGTCACAATGCACAGTTGATGTCATGACTCATAGTAGATGTCACTACGCACAGTATATGTCACAATGCACAGTTGATTTCATAACTCATAGTAGATGTCACTACGCGCAGTATATGTCACAATGCACAGTTGATGTCATGACTCATAGTAGATGTCACTACGCGCAGTATATGTCACAATGCACAGTTGATGTCATCACTCATAGTAGATGTCACTACGCGCAGTACATGTAACAATGCACAGGTGATGTCATGACGTACATTTGATGTCATGACAAATAATTTCACTACTGGCTTGCATGTTGTCCTACTGACGTACATGTTGTCCTAATGACTTATATTTTGTGCTACCACCTTACATGTTGTCCTTCTGACTTACATGTTGTCTTATTGACTTAAATGTTGTCCCATACTGACGTACATGTTTTCCTAATGACTTACATGTTGTCCTATAGGACTTACATGTTGTCCCACTGACTTAAATGTTGTCCTACTGACTTAAAAAGTTTTCAACTGACTTAAAAACACTTTCGTACTTGCCTATAAGTAGTCATACCGGCTTAAAATTTGTCCTACGAATTGTCCTACAGATTTACAAATTCATTTAACACCGAATTGACCATCCCGAACGAATTCGAAAGCGCTACCTCTTGATTGCAGTTTACAAGGCGCTTCATCAAGCAGCACAGCAGGATGTCAGAGTAGTGTGGGTCGGAAAGTGAGTGATAGAAATACATAATATGGTGTACTGAAGATAATACCAAACATCATTGAAAGAGAAAGCGGGAGGATGACCTTGACATGAGAGTTCTGGCAACGCGGGTAATGAGCGATTGACCAACAACCATCAGAACGAGACCCCGGCTAAAGAACATGGCTGTATCGTACACTTCATAGATGTGTGATTCGGCCAGTGGGTGGATAACAGGAACGCTAGGCAGCTGTAAATGGACATGCTAAGATTGACCAAAAGCTCCCTCTGGTGTTAATGAAGTATAGTTCTATTTGGGAACAATTCTCCCTCTGGTGTAAAGGAATCACTGTTTAGACAGTAGTCGGTGCTACACTTGATTGTTCTAGCCAGTAAGGCGTACCTGTGCCAAGAAAAGTGTCTAGTCGGAGAGTCTCTCTCGTATTCTTAAAACTTGTATCTTAGATTTATCCCGGTATATGTCATATTCCAGCGTTGCAGCTGTCGAACTATGGAATGAATATTATAGAACTTATCACAATCTTTAACCGAAAAAAAAAAATGTTTTTAACTTGTACATAGGCACTTGTACATGACCAGGCCAGTCCACCTCTCTATTCCTTCACATCACCGGGTAGATACTAAAAAGAAAAAAAAAAGTTTAAATGTCCCCTTAACGCCCACTGGCCGGACAATAATGAAAGAAAGAAAAAGAAGGTTCAGGGGCAGATTTACATCTAGCTAAATGAAACAGCAGCCCAGGGACTCGCATTATAAAGAGGACCATCAAATGATAGAATGGTAATAACTGATTGTGTTCATTGGACAACTGATCACAGATCTAAATACTTTTTGCCAAGTTATTACAAGTCAAACGAACTGAGAGGTTAAGGTTCTGGGAATAAAGTACACGCTGCCCGGCACATCTCTACTAAAACGTTTCGATCATCCACGCGGGAAGTCGTCTGAAATGGGTTAACCCCCGCGGCCTCCAAATTCTTGGGAGTGAAGGTCTCTGTTGCCTCCCGCTCTAACGGTTTTAAGAGAGTGGGGGAACAGGGCCAGTGCGGTGTTATTTCGTCGTCGCCTGGAACGAGAGTTATCACTTCGGTCCACTTGAGAATTATTCTCGCTCAACGGCTATTGTTTTAACAAGAGACCTCGAAGTTCAGATCCTCTTGTCTAAATCTGGCCCTGGTTGGACTGAAACGAGGAACAAACACTGGAATACAAATCATGCGCATTCTTATCACTTGGTAAATGTTTGTTTCCTGACTATGTTGATTATGTTTGTTTCCTGACTATGTTGATTATGTTTGTTTCCTGACTATGTTGATTATGTTTGTTTCCTGACTATGTTGATTATGTTTGTTTCCTGACTATGTTGATTATGTCTGTTTCCTGACTATGTTGATTATGTTTGTTTCCTGACTATGTTGATTATGTTTGTTTCCTGACTATGTTGATTATGTCTGTTTCCTGACTATGTTGATTATGTTTGTTTCCTGACTATGTTGATTATGTTTGTTTCCTGACTATGTTGATTATGTCTGTTTCCTGACTATGTTGATTATGTTTGTTTCCTGACTATGTTGATTATGTTTGTTTCCTGACTATGTTGATTATGTCTGTTTCCTGACTATGTTGATTATGTTTGTTTCCTGACTATGTTGATTATGTTTGTTTCCTGACTATGTTGATTATGTCTGTTTCCTGACTATGTTGATTATGTTTGTTTCCTGACTATGTTGATTATGTTTGTTTCCTGACTATGTTGATTATGTTTGTTTCCTGACTATGTTGATTATGTTTGTTTCCTGACTATGTTGACTTCTACCTGAAAAAATTATGTGACACTTTTGAAAGTGATAAACAAATCGGGGAATCCGGTTACAAATACGAGGCACAAGCTATTCACCCCTGATTCAGCGATTTTCAACTGCTAACCAATTTAGGAGTTATTTTTAAGAATATTTAAAAATGGTCCTTTCACCTCTCAGTAAAGAATGTTGTCATAGGTCTATGTGTACTACTCTCATTGAAGAATGTCGTCATAGGTCTATGTGTACTACTCTCATTGAAGAATGTCGTTGTATGTCTATAATATGTGTACTTCAGTACTTCTCTCATCTTTCATTGAAGAATGTCGTCATAGAGCTATGTGTACTGCTCTCATTTCTCAATGAAGAATACCGTCATAGGTCTACGTGCAATACTCTCATCTCTCAATGAAGAATGTCGTCATATGTCTATGTGTATTACTCTCATTGAAGAATGTTGTTGTAGGCCTATGTGTACTACTCTCATCTCTCATTGAAAAACGTCGTCATAGGTCTACGTGCAATACTCTCGTCTCTCATTAAAGAATATCGTCATAGATCTATGAGTACAACTCTCATCTCTCAATGAAGAATGTTGTCATAGGTCTATGTCTACTACGCCCATCTCTCAGTGAAGAATGTCGTCATGAGTCTATGTGTACCGCTCTCATCTCTCAATGAAGAATGTCGTCATGAGTCTATGTGTACCGCTCTCATCTCTCAGGGAAGAATGTCGTCATGAGTCTATGTGTACCGCTCTCATCTCTCAGGGAAGAATGTCGTCATGATTCACAATTGAAGCAGGCGGGAGAAGCGTGCAATGCAGAGGAAGCCATACACAAGACCGATCGATAGATTTTGTTCAGGTTTACATAACCGTCACCAGACGGACCCCCCGCGGCTAAGCTATTCGCACTGCCTGACCAGGCCAGGGGTCGTAAAACAGGAGTAATTTACACCTTGGCGTGGTTTAATTAACCACCGTGCTTGTCATTTATCAGCCTTCACAAATCACATCACCCCCGCTTTGCCTCCCCCCACCCCCGCCTTTTCTCCCCCCCCCCGCCATGTTCCCTTACCACCCAAGGCAATCCGTAGCATTGTTGAAGCTTGTGAAACATGGGCTCAATTGTCTGGAAGATCCTGAGTCTTCCCCGCTTTGCCTCCCCCCCCCCCCGCCTTTTCCCCCCCCCCCCCGCCATGTTCCCTTACCACCCAAGGCAATCCGTAGCATTGTTGAAGCTTGTGAAACATGGGCTCAATTGTCTGGAAGATCCTGAGTCTGTTGTTACATACCGACGTATTCCCGGATATCTCACTTCTGAGCCATATTCCGATATATCTTTTTTTTTTTCCCTGAGACATGTTCCGGTGTATCTTGCTCCTGAGACATGTTGCTGTATATCTTACGTCTGAGATATGTTCAGGTGCATCTTATATTCTGAGACATGTTCCGGTATAACTTACTTCTGAGACATGTTCCGGTATATCTCATTTTCTGGGCGTGTTACTGTATATCTTATCGTCTGAGACATTTTCAGGTATATATATTACTCCTTATACCAAATGTAGAGCAAAAATGACATGCCATCGTATGCTCAGTTGCAAGCCTTTACAATTGGTCAAATCTAAATAAAAAGTTACATACGTCAGCAACATTCTATGACAGCAGTAAACAAAAAAATCCCACCCTTGGATGACGCCACCTTACAATTTTAGCGTTGAATCCTTTACGCAGTGTGAACATTAAAACAATTCATCTATACCCAACAAGGTGTGAAATGCGATCTGATTGGTGTCATGAACACCTATTTACTACCTCTAGCCTTTATTACCTATAGCTTTTATATTACGTCTAGCTTTTTTACTTCTAGCTTTTATTACCTCTAGCCTTTACGACCTCTAGCCTTTATGACCTTCAGCTTGTATTACCTCTAGCCTTTTTTTTTTACCTCTAGCTTTTATCATCACCTCTAGCCTTTAATGCCTCTATTATTACTTCATGCTTTCATAATTCGATAAGAGTTAACGTGAGTGAGTTTGTAAACGACCCTGCCCATATGTTGACGCCGAAGAGTGCTCAATTTGTAGGAAGCTTCATTTGGGCGTAGGTTAGAGGGATGTCCTCAATTCTATGAGCCAAGGGTGCTCGGAACATGTGCGGAAGAAGCTCTTTTGTTTGAACGCATAAATATGTGTTCTATAGAAGAAGGTAAATCGGTACTTCTTTTGATGCCCATTACACACTCTAAGAGATGGCTGTTATCTGTAATTTTGAACACAAACATTCTGACAAATGTTTAATTTTATAATAAATATGTAATTTTAAAAAAACAACTACAAATACATGTTTCCAGCACCAAACTTACAGGAAATTTCCATAGACACAGTAGGTTAGGAAGATGACCCCCAGCATAACCCTTGTGTGTCGCCGAATGCCCATGTCTACGCCCCTGGTCGTACATCTCCCTCGTATCCGAGGGCCCCGCAGGGGTTATGGGGCATCAGCGGCGGAGCCTGTCCGTCCGCTACCAACCATGCAGCAGTTTGGGCTGAAGGTAGTGTCTTCGAGTAAGTCCAATCAGGAGGGAAAAAAAGGTCCTTTTTAAAAAAAAATTGTATTTAGAACAGTATCCTTTCAGAAATATCCAGTTATCCCAGCATCCTCGTGACTTTTGAAGACTTGGAATCACTTATTGAAAAGGAATGTTCTTATTCCAAACAAGTTAGCACACTTCTTTCAACAGTTCCACACCTTTTGCTCTATTTGTCAGAATAAAATGACTTTTTGGAACTGATGAGCAATCACAAATTAAGTTTCTACTTTAAAAAAACAAACAACAACTAGCAGCTGCTACAGATTCGATAATCCTGAAAAAATAAATTTGATTATGAAAACACATCCTTAATCTATATTCCAAAGATGGACAAACCCAGAAGGCGAATTAGACTTGACACAACACAAATAGGAATTAATTTTTTTTAGAACTTCAAAAAAAAATTATAATAATAATAATATGCTCAGATCACAGTGAATCCTGATAATTCAGTTTTAGCCAATCATTGAATTGTACTGACAGTTTACAAATCTATTGGCACGCGGTGTCAACTATTTAAACGATAAAGACAGTTCTCTCACACGGCAAGGAAGCTATCAAAAAGAAAAAGATATCTGAGAACCAATGATATGGAATTTTGGTATGTGATACCCATTTGGTTGAAATGGTTAGAAAGACTTTGCCATTGTATGCTTGTACTTAGTTTTTGTCGTGTTGCGTTTGTTTTAAATGTGGTAAACTATAGATTTGTTTTTTGTTGACTTTGTACCGCGCTTCGAGCCTTTGGGGATGAAGCGTGTTTTTGAAATGAACTTTATTATTATTATTATTATTATTTACCTTCAGCGAACAAATAATATTTGGTTATTTTTTTTAGATTTTTTAAAAATTTAATAAATGTACTAGTATTGCATTGCGATGAAAGTTCGTGTTCTCTTATGAACTATAAACTCCACTCCCATTAACGAACTAGAGCATGTCCTAACAAGAGGACACCCGCTCTAGATGAGATTGCGCGACGAAGGCGAAGGCCCTAGTCTTTGCCCTGGACAGGCTTATCAATGAGGGCAAGGGGAACACGGATTGGGCAGACATTTCCAATGCCTTACACTTGTCATTTGGCCTCATTTTTATACAGTGGGGTCCATCACGTTTGCCTGTCACAGCCGAGGTTCATTGGCGTGAGTAGTGCTAGACATCTTACGTTTCTTCCATCTCTCTCGCACTCTCTTCATCTGTCTCTAACCCCCCCCCCCTACACACTTCTACCTCTCTCTCTCTTTCTCTCTGTGTCTATGTGTCTCTGTTGCTTAATCTCTATTTTTTTTATTTTTCTCTCTCACTCCTTCTCTTCCTCTCTGTTTTTTTTTCCTCTTACCCCCAATCATAATTTCCCTATGTCCTTATGTTCTCCTCCGCCCACTATATGCCTCAAGTGTGTCCACACACCTCTCTTCTTGGACTTCAGAATATATGCACTCCCTGCACAACAATCTTCTATGATGTCGGAATATGTGCACCCACCCGCTGCTGTAAGACCACAGCTCATTACATCAACATAATAGAACACAATGATTCACTACATTACCGCATGTGGAACTCACATTTCATCCCAACAACAGCGCTCATTACATTACCGACTAGACATTATACTATATTACCGATTAGAGGTTACACTGCATTACCAACGAGAGTTTTCACTACATTACCGACTAGACATTATACTACATTACCGACTAGAGGTTACACTGCATTACCAACGAGAGTTTTCACTATATTACCGACTAGAGCTAACATTACAGTACGATTGGAGCTAACGTTACATTACCGAATAGATCTCAGACTACATTACAGACAAGACCTACTACTATATTTCCCGACAAAAGCGTTCACTATATTACCGAATAGAGATTACATTACCGACAAGAGCTTACACCATGTTATTCGACTAGAGCTTACAATACTGACAAGAGATTACATTATCGACAAAATCTTACACTATATTAACAATCAGAGCTCATATTACCGACTAGAGCTTAGAATAAAGTACGACAATAGCGTATCCGACATTACCGACCTGTATTTAAACTAGATAACCACAAAGAAGTTACATTTGAAAACCGTCGGGCGTGAACAAGTGGCTTCACCAGGTGCAGACCAACACAAGTCAACCGTGAAATGAAAGAAACCTAAAACTGCCTTGAGAACAACATCATAGATATAAATATTCTGATGAACTCCTCCCCCCCCCCCAATGATCACCCATATATAATGTTGTCACCATGGAGGAAGGGGAGGGGGGGAGCGCGTGTCAAAGATGAAACTGATGATAGCGACAAAGATAAAAATCAACGTTCTCACCCCCTCCCCCACCCCCCCCACACACACACCTACACGCAAAAGCCTGGGGGTTTAAACGGCGATGAATGTGTGCTATTTATGGGCTGTTTGTGTCGAGGTGTCCAGACACAGCATCCTTTCACTGCAAGTAGATGGAAGTTACGCCATTTATGGCCCAGAGGTGTCCAGACACAAGCAGCATTTCACATCGCCTAGATGGTAGGCACGTCATTTGTGGGCCCGAGGTGTCCAGACACAAGCATCAGTTCATAGCGTCTAGATATTAGGCACGTCATTTGTGGGCCCGAGGTGTCCAGACACAAGCATCATTTCACAGCGTCTAGATGGTAGGCACATCATTTATGGGCCCATGGTGTCCAGACACAAGCATCATTTCACAGCGTCTAGATGGTAGGCACATCATTTATGGGCCCGTGGTGTCCAGATATAGCATCATTTCACAGCATCTAGATGGTAGGCACGTCATTTATGGGCCCGAGGTGTCCAGACATAGCATCATTTCACAGCGCCTAGATGGTAGGCACATCATTTATGGGCCCGAGGTGTCCAGACAAGGATCATTTCACTGCGCCTAGATGGTCGGCACGTCATTTATGGGCCCGAGGTGTCCAGATATAGCCTCCTTTAGGCACGTCATTTATGGGCCCGAGGTGTCCAGACATAGCATCATTTCACAGCGCCTAGATGGTAGGCACATCATTTATGGGCCCGAGGTGTCCAGACAAGAATCATTTCACTGCGCCTAGATGGTAGGCACGTCATTTATGGGCCCGAGGTGTCCAGATATAGCCTCCTTTCACAGTGCCTAGATGGTAGGCACGCCATTTATGGGCCCGAGGTGTCCAGACATAGCATCCTTTCACAGTGCCTAGATGGTAGGCACATCATTTATGGGCCCGAGGTGATTAAAATCTTCATACAATGACGGTCAGTTCAATGCCATCATGTGTTATACGACAACTTGGAAACAAGAGTCTGAAATGATACTCCTGGATTCGAATTGCTATGCATTCATGAGTGGAGATGCAGATGAAATTCGTGGATTTAGGGATCCTATATTTGGATTCAGGTATGGTGTACTTTGATTTAGGGATATAATAAACTGGATTTAGGGATAGCTCATTCTGAATTCAGGAATGCCCTACCTGGCTTTAGGAATGGTATACCTGGATTTAGGGATGTAAACGTGGATCTTTGGATAGCACACCTGGTTTAGAAATGGCATACCACGATTTAGGGATGGCATCCCGGGAGTTCTCGCTTAATCCCGAAAAAATATCCATAAAATTTAAAATCGGCGATGGGTAACGCGACATACTTTGTTAAAACAGATTTTTCCGTATCTATGGATCTGTGGATCTATGGATCTGTGGATCTATGGATCTGTGGATCTGATGGAACGCATTGTGGAAATAGCGCATACATTACAGACATGGCAGGAGAAACCTTGGAGATATTGGCGGTGATAGGATTGATGGACACGGTTTGAATGACTGCTGTTCTCAAGAGTTTTCTTATTCAAGTTCCAATGTCTCTTAAGGAATTTTATTTGTGTTAAGGACTATCTATAAGGAACGTTTCTGAAATACGGTTTAATATTCAAAATAGTTATAGCCTTGATTTCCCGTCTGCACAGTGATCGGAACCAGAGGGTTTAGAGAGTTTCTCGTTCACACCCCTCCCCCCTCCCCCCCCTCGTCTTTTATTCCATAGCCTTTGACAAGTGTCTGAACAATCTACCTACTCCTTTGATTTACCTTAAATTTAGCTGAGTTTAATCAATCTCTTCAATTCGATAAGCTGGGCCTAGTGACCAATAACAAAATGTGTTTACTTAATTAACAGTCTATGTATATGTCATTGTCCACCCGCCTTCAGACTATATGTACACCTGCATGATTGGGCTTATAATATAGCAGTCCCACAATGCTTAAAACTGCTCTCTTCCATTGCATTCAAGTATACCAGGAAACTATAACAAACTGTACAAGAAGATCAATAGAGGGAGCATTGTGGTCAATCAAGAAATCAGTAAATCTCTTTAGTCAATGTTGTTGCATTTGATGCTATTGTTGTTGCAGTTGATGTTATTGCTGTTGCAGTTGATGTTATTGTTGTTGCAGTTGATGCTATTGCTGTTGCAGTTGATGTTATTATTGTTGCAGTTGATGTTATCATGGCCGTTTTATTGTTGTTGTCATTGTTGTTGCTGTTCTGGTTAGTTTTGTTATTATTGTTGTTGCAGAGCAGAAGATCTTATTGCTGCAGTTGCTGTTATTGTTGTTGCAGTTGATGTTATTGTTGTTGCTTTTTTTGTTGATGTCCTTGTTGCAGTTTTTGTTGTTGTTGTCATTGTTGCCGCTGTTCTGGTTGTTTGTTGTTATTATTGTTGTTGCAGAAGATGTTATTGTTGTTGCAGTTGATGTTATTGTTGTTGCTTTTTTTGTTGATGTCCTTGTTGCAGTTTTTGTTGTTGTTGTCATTGTTGCCGCTGTTCTGGTTGTTGTTATTATTGTTGTTGCAGAAGATGTTATTGTTGTTGCAGTTGCTGCTACTGTTGCTGTAGTTGATGGTACTGTTGTGGCAGTTGATGTTATTGTTGCATTTTTATTGTTGTCGCCATTGTTGTTGCAGCTGTTGTGGTCCGAAATTTCTAAGTTGCTTTTCCAATTGCTAAAATTGTGCAAGGTCACAAACATATCGACTGTTATTGGGGACAGGCCTAAATGTATGGCAATGTATTTTGGTCTGCGGGAAAAGGTGAGGGAAATATATTTTTCATAATTTAAAAAAGTGTTAAAAACGTATCATTGTAACATGAACCATGTATACGTAAAAACGTATCATTGTAACATGAACCATGTATACGTAAAAACGTATCATTGTAACATGAACCATGTATACGTAAAAACGTATCATTGTAACATGAACCATGTATACGTAAAAACGTATCATTGTAACATGAACCATGTATACGTAAAAACGTATCATTGTAACATGAACCATGTATACGTAAAAACGTATCATTGTAACATGAACCATGTATACGTAAAAACGTATCATTGTAACATGAACCATGTATACGTAAAAACGTATCATTGTAACATGAACCATGTATACGTAAAAACGTATCATTGTAACATGAACCATGTATACGTAAAAACGTATCATTGTAACATGAACCATGTATACGTAAAAACGTATCATTGTAACATGAACCATGTATACGTAAAAACGTATCATTGTAACATGAACCATGTATACGTAAAAACGTNTTTTTTTTTTTTTTTTTTTTTTTTTTTTTTTTTTTTTTTTTTTTTTTTTTTTCTTTTTTTTTTTTTTATTATCTACCCTAAAATATTATTTTTGCGGACAGAAACTAATCAACGAGTTTGATGTCATGACACTAGAATCACACAGGATATCAAACTTAAGTTTCACCAGAACAGATCTTTTGATAGAATAATGTACGGCTTTTGTTGGACCGCCAGAGGAATGCTGGAAACACAACTTTGGATGAACACCAATCTAAGCTATAACTATGAACATTGAATCAGCAAGTTACCACTTCAAGTCTGTAGATTGTTTCACAATCACAATCATCGAGACACAGGAACGAAATTCGCCAAAATTATAACCACAGAGAACACCTTTTAGCATTGCGTCCATTGAAAATTCATCGTTATGACTCCAACGGGGCATCGCAAGAAGAGTTTGGTCCATTCGTTGTTTTTATCTAATGCCCACCACGAGAGGAGCTTAGTCCATCCGTTTGTCTCACATGCTCGGTCACAGGACGGGTTTAGCACATTTACCTTGGCTCGACTTCTTCTAAAAAGTCGTTGACGAGATTTCAAATGGGCTGCCGAAACTTTATCAACTCTTTGTAACACGGCGACACCGCCATTTTGAATAAGAAAACTACACACTTGATGTCAGTCGCACATGAAGAGATGGATCGAACTGTCACTGGCCCAGAGTCACGCATCGCTGAACTCGAACGTTGAACACGTCCGATTTATGACCAGCCAAATGGCCATTAGTCATTCTTCAATTTTTTTACATTTTAAAAAAAAAATAATCGGCCAGTAACCGGTCTTATTATTTGATACGTACCACGTTTTATTATTTGATCAGTTACCGGTCTTAATATTTAATACGTAACACATTTTATCATTTGATATGTAACACACTTTATTATTTGATCTGCAGCCGGTTTTATTTCTTGTCGGTTCTACAACAATGATCAAACAATATTTTTTTCCCGAGATTTCTTTTCTTTCAATATTTTAAAACAAATTAATTTCGTTCGTAAGCTTATCCAAGGATTGTTGAGTTGAACGCAGTGGAAGAGGTGACGAACTACCTTGGTGACAACTACGGATTTTAACAGCGATGGCATTGAAAGCTTGGCTCGTGACAGTCAGCATGAACGTAAAATTAACTAAACCATGTTTATTAAAAAAAACTTGAACAGAACAAGAATGGATATGAACTAAATATTGAATTTCGCACTGGAACAGACAGAGAGACGATGTGGAAATCGGGTTGAAATAACCAATTTTGAATGTTACTTTTCTGTATATGTTAACGTCATCGTTGCAATTTTACTGCTAAAAATCTGCTAAAGATGGGCTACGAATGTAAATACAAGATATCATGTAAACACAAGATATAATGCAAACGCAAGATATAATGTAAACACAAGATATAATGTAAACACAAGACTTGGATGTTTTGTTTAGCAAGTGAAAAATATGTATATATGTATAAATATTTCTTGTTTAAAGCCAACTGAATTGTGTGTTTAAAGCCAACTGAATTGTGTGTTTAAAGCCAACTGAATTGTGTTTAATGAATCATAACTTTTCTTAGGGCTTTCTTAATTACAAAGATTACGTCACTTTCTTTTCCAAATATTTTTTAACACTTTTTTTTTTGCCCACTTTTAATTAGCATTTTCAACATTATTTTCCAACATTTACACTCTTGTCTGCCACCCAACTCTTGTCTGCCACCCAACTCTTGTCTGCCACCCAACTCTTGTTCGACACCCAACTCTCATCCGACAGCCAACTCTCGTCCGACAAACAACTCTCGTCCGACAGCCAACTCTCTGACACCCAACTCTCGTCCGACAGCCATCTCTCGGTCGACAGCCAACTCTCGTCCTACAACCAACTCTCGTCCGACACCCAACTCTCGTCCCACAGCCAACTCTCGCCCGACAGCTAACTCTCACCCGACAGCCAACTCTCGTCATACAACCCACTATCGTCAACAGCTAAATCTCATCCATCAAGCAACTCTCGCCCGTCAACCGAATCTCGTCCAACCAACCGACGTCTCGTCCATCAACTAACTCGCGCCTGTCAAACAACTCTAGTGTTACACAATACAGCTAGGTCTATTGTGACAAAATACATCCAGGTCTAGTTTGACAAAATACAGCTAGGGCTAATGTGAAAAACATAGCTAGGTCTAGTGTGACAAATACAGCTAAGTCTAGTGTGACAAATACAGCTAGGTCTAGTCTAACAAATACAGCTTGGTCTAGAGTGACAAAATACAGCCAGGTCTAGTGTGAAAAAATACAGCTGGGTATAGTGTGACAAAATACAGCCAAGTCTAGTGTCACAAAATACAGCCAGGTCTATTTTGACAAAATACAACTAGATCTTTTGTGACAAATAAAGTCAGGTCTACTGAGACAAAATACATCTAAGTCTAGAGTGACAAAACACAGCTTTACGGTCTAGTGTGACAAAATATAACCAGGGCTAGTGTGACAAAACACAGCCAGGTCTAGTGTGACAGAATACAGCCCAGTCTAGTGTGTGAAACCCGACCTGCGAGCTCGGTGATAACACGCCAACCATGTCAAACTTCTGTCGTATGCAGGGGGGTGGGGGTCGTCTCCTTACACCCAGTAGTTGGACGGTCATCTTGTGACATGCTAGATGCGACTTACAGAGTGTGTCATGGAGAAACTTAACGGCTTGTCAACATACAACTCACCCTGTCAACATACAACCCACCTTGTCAACATACAACCCACCTTGTCAACATACAACCCACCAATGCTCCCTCTAAAGTGTGTTGGTTCGTGTGCAAAATCATAAAGTTGTGTGCAAATTTTTACAGCATCAATTTTTTTGTGCGCAAAATTTTCAGCCTATAGACACAAACACACACTTAAGTGGAAATTAGCCGTGCGGTACTCAAAACTGCTGCTTAAAGGGAACATTGCAACCCACCCTGTCAACATACAACCCACCCTGTCAACATACAACCCACCCTGTCAACATACAACCCACCCTGTCAACATACAACCCACCCTGTCAACATACAACACACCTTGTAAAAATACAACCCAACTTGTCAACATACAACCCACCCTGTCAACATACAACCCACCCTGTCAACATACAACCCACCCTGTCAACATGCAACCCACAATGTCAACATGCAACCCACAATGTCAACATACAACCCACAATGTAAACATACAACACACCCTGTCAACATACAACCCACCTTTTCAACATACAACCCACCCTGTCAACATACAACCCACCCTGTCAATATACAACCCACAATGTCAACATAAAACCCACAATGTCAACATACAACCCACCTTGTCAACATACAACCCACCCTGTCAACATACAACCCACCTTGTCAACATACAACCCACAATGTCAACATACAACACACCCTGTCAACATAGAACATACCGATTGTTTTAATGACACATTCATCTTATTTATTTTTTCTATCCGACATTGTCAGTTGTCTACCAGCCCCAGGGATAATGTCAGTTATCTACCAGCCCAGGGATAATGTCAGTTATCTACCAGCCACAGGGATAATGTCAGTTATCTACCAGCCACAGGGACATTGTCAGCTATCTACCAAACACAGGGATCTGTATGTTTGGATAAACATTGTATCCAATCTGCATGTTTGTTGAAACATTGTATCCTACCTGCATGCTTGGTGAAACATTTTATCCTACATGCATGTTTGGTAACATTGTATCCTTCCAGTATGTTTGTTGAAACAATGTATCCTACCAGTATGTTTGGTGAAACAATGTATCCTACCAGCATGTTTGGTGAAACATTGTATCCTACCTGTTTGGTTGGTGAAACAATGTATCCTACCAGTATGTTTGGTGAAACAATGTATCCTACCAGTATGTTTGGTGAAACAATGTATCCTACCAGTATGTTTGGTGAGACAATGTATCCTACCAGTATGTTTGGTGAGACAATGTATCCTACCAGTATGTTTGGTGAAACAATGTATCCTACCAGTAAGTTTGGTGAAACAATGTATCCTACCAGTATGTTGGGTGAAACAATGTATCCTACCAGTAAGTTTGGTGAAACAATGTATCCTACCAGTATGTTTGGTGAAACAATGTATCCTACCAGTATGTTTGGTGAAACAATGTATCCTACCAGTACGTTTGGTGAAACAATGTATCCTACCAGTAAGTTTGGTGAAACAGTGTATCCTACCAGTATGTTTGGTGAAACAATGTATCCTACCAGTATGTTTGGTGAGACAATGTATCCTACCAGCATGTTTGGTGAAACAATGCATCATACCAGTATGTTTGGTGAAACAATGTATCCTACCTGCTGGTTTGGTGAAACATTGTATCCTCTTGCACATAACATTAGAACGAGACATTCACATTTTTAATTAGAATTTCATTTTCCCCATTAAGTTTCAAATGATTCGAGTTATCAACGCATCCATGAAATACGGGTTCTCAATCAGTTGAGAGGGTCATTATTTAATATATATATATATATATATATATATATATATGTATATATTTGTTTAAGTTTAAGCTGAAGAGCCGAGAGTGAAACCAAAAAGATGGTCGATATGTTCAGGCATGTGCTTATTCTGTAGCAGAGTTGAGCGTGTGACACAGTCACAGATAAACTAAAATGGCTTGAGCATCTCAATTGCAGGTTTATATAGTGCTCCTCTTCATGGGATTAGTACGAGCGTGGGCCAAACATTAAACATGGCCGACTTGCAGACGACCAAATGCCCATAATTAACAACTGATTTTTTTATTTCGTGTTACCCCCCCCCCTGCACACCCAACCACTCTCCACCCACCCCCCACCCCATAAACCCACACATACACCCAAGAGTGGCGTAGGAAGGGGTGCAGAGGGGAACTTTGCCCCGGGCGGCACTTATTTTCTTTAAATGGAGGGGCGTATTTTTGTCAACTGCAGATGTTTTCATGGAAAAGGGCGTTAAAACAATCTTGGACAACCTCCCGGGGTGCATTAACCCTTGCTAAGACAATTCCCCTCCCCACAGTTTTTTTCCAAAAAAATATTAAAAGAATTTTGTTGTTGTTTAAACCAGTAGTACTGCTGAACACTCGAAGGTTCCGTCATAACAACACAACCACCTCCCCCACGCCACCTCCCCCCCCCCCCCCCCTCATGGCAAAGCTGGTAATGGTGCTATGATGGCATAAATGGGGATTGATGCTATCATGGCAAAGCTGGTAATGGTGCTATGATGGCATAAATGGGGATTGATGCTATCATGGCAAAGCTGGTAATGGTTCTATGATGGTAGAGTGGCCAATCGATGCTATGATTGCAGAGGTGGGATTAACGGTATGATGGTAGAGAGGTGATTGCCATGGTGAGTGTGGTGGGTATTAATGCTATAGCAGACAGAGCTTGTGTCTCTCGTCCTGCGCATGTGGAGATGACCAAGGAAATTTTCGACTTGAGTGTCAGCCTTGACTTGAGTGTGAGCCTTGACTTGAGTGTCAGCCTTGACTTGAGCTGCATTTTTTTATTTTCATTAAAGTGATAGATAGTTGCTCAATTCGTCAGCCTCACTCTCTCGTCCTTGCCCATTTGATCCAATGGCAAGATCGGGAGGCAGTGGATGACCAGCAGTGTTTGTGCATTTCACTGTGCTTCTATGCGTTCTACGCTGCAGGAGATGTCGCAATTTTCATTGTGTCAATGTCATGACGCCTGCGGGACTCCAACTCAGGGTTTGATTCCAGAGTTTGCTTTCAATGAGATGAGTTGCCGTCTAAAGTTTATCAAGTCCCATCCACCATCGTTGTTGCTGATGTTTTTGCCCGTCTGGGGCTTTTCTGGGGATTGAACGCCAGTCCACTAGCTCGGCCACCCGCTCTATTGTAATGGTGCTATGGAAACAGAATTGGGGATGGATATCACGGTGGCAATAGTTTTAATGATTCATCTTCAATGATAAGGGCACAGTACCGTAGAGGTCCTTGCGGTTGTCAAGTACGAAAATAGATACACCATTCGTGGCATGATTGTGTTGTCGGGTTGGGTTGTCACGTTGGGTTGTCGCGTTGGGTTGTCGCGTTGGGTTGTCGCGTTGGGTTGTCGCGTTGGGCTGTCGCTTTGGGTTGTCACGTTTGGTTGTCACGTTTGGTTGTCACGTTGGGTTGTCACGTTGGGTTGTCACGTTGGGTTGTCACGTTGGGTTGTCGCGTTGGGTTGTCGCGTTGGGCTTTCGCGTTGGGTTGTCACGTTGGGTTGTCACGTTGGGTTTATGGTGGTAGAGGTGGGCATTGATGCTATGGTGGTAGAGGTGGGCGTTGATGCTATGGTGGTAGAGGTGGGCATTGATGCTATGGTGGTAGAGGTGGGCATTGATGCTATGGTGGTAGAGGTGGGCATTGATGCTATGGTGGTAGAGGTGGGCATTGATGCTATGGTGGTAGAGGTGGGCATTGATGCTATGGTGGTAGAGGTGGGCATTGATGGACGATAATTGATGTGGGGATTGATGCTCTGGTTGCATAGATGGGGTTTGATGCTATGGTGGCAACGGTTGTGATGGGGCCATGGTGGCAGCTTATTATTGATGCTATGATGGCTGAGATGGTGATTGGTGCCATAGCAGCATAAATGGGGATTGGTGCTATCATGGCAAAGCTGGTAATGGTGCTATGGTGGCATAAATGGGGATTGATGCTATCATGGCAAAGCTGGTAATGGTGCTATGATGGCATAAATGGGGATTGATGCTATCATGGCAAAGCTGGTAATGGTGCTATGATGGCATAAATGGGGATTGATGCTATCATGGCAAAGCTGGTAATGGT
>CAXITT010000646.1:84437-98582 GCA_964033795.1 Lymnaea stagnalis | reverse complement strand
TGGGTTGTCACGTTGGGTTGTCACGTTGGGTTGTCACGTTGGGTTGTCACGTTTGGTTGTCACGTTGGGTTGTCACGTTGAGCTTTCGCGTTTGGTTGTCGCGTAGGGTTGTCACATTGGGTTGTCGCGCTGGGTTGTCACGTTGGGTTGTCACGTTGGGTTGTCACGTTGGAGTTGTCACGTTGGGGTTGTCACGTTGGGTTGTCACGTTGGGGTTGTCACGTTGGGTTGTCGCGTTGGGCTTTCGCGTTCGGTTGTCACATTGGGTTGTCACGTTGGGTTGTCACGTTGGGTTGTCACGTGGGGTTGTCACGTTGGGTTGTCGCGTTGGGTTTTCGCGTTGGGTTGTCACATTGGGTTGTCACGTTGGGTTGTCACGTTGGGTTGTCACGTTGGGTTGTCACGTTGGGTTGTCGCGTTGGGTTGTCGCGTTGGGTTGTCACGTTGGGTTGTCGCGTTGGGTTGTCGCATTGGGTTGCCACGTTGGGTTGTCGCGTTGGGCTTTCGCATTGGGTTGTCGCGTTGGGTTACCGTTGGAACATCCATCGAAACACAAACGTGCACCAACGAAACGATCACAGGGTAAAATAAGAGACCATATGTTGAGGACCCTCGGTGTACGCTGATGAAGGAGATCACTGCAGACACACGAAAAGGTGTGATTATTTTGTTTAAAGCTAGTCCCGGTACAAGCTTCGGGCACAGATAATTCATGTTTGATGCGTTCGAATGTTTGTTCTTCATAATCCCACAGATCTCCTATTGTTGAGGCTAGAAGGTAAGCTCGATCTATATATTTAAAAAAAAAAAAAAAAAATATAACAGAATATGCTTCAAGACGTAGTGAAAATCTAGCTCAGTGCCACACTGCACGGTGTCTGGTATTCGTTTTTAAGGTGGAGCAAACGTCACGTGACGAATGGGTAATCGTGGCACAAGAATAGAAAAAGTCCCCTCATATTTTTAAGAACCTTAAGGTTTTAAGAACCTGAAATTTGTTAATCACCAAATAATTTATTTCAACGAGACTGTACCTTCATGCATTCCCTTATATCCTTACTGTACCATAAACGTTCCCCCAGATACTTACTGTATTAAACACATTGCCCAGAAATATGCTGTACCACCATACCATCATAAATTCCTAACAGATATTTACTACATCATCATACGTTCTCCAGGTATTTACAGTACCGCCATACCATCATACATTCCCCAGATAGCTACTTTATCGTTCATATATACATTCCCAGATATTTAATGTATCATCATACATTCCCCAGATATTTACTGTACCATCATACCAGCATAATTTCTCATCTATCCCTGCTCGTCATGTCCACTTAGAAGTCAGCTTTCTCTTGGTTGATAACATAACAACAAAGGAAGCGGTCAAGAACATTTTGCTGTTCAAAGATTTTAGACCAAACCCAAAATCCTGCAATTTTTGCTCTTGTTTTTCACATATGTGCCGGAATTATTATGGTCTCACCACTACGAAATACATATCATCTCATATAACGTAAGGAGTCTTTTCAGCGTTAAACAATGCGTCCTTGGATCAGTGGCACAGCGGTACAATGCTTTAGACAAGGCTTCCTCGGAACAGTGGTACAGTGGTACAATGCCAAAGACAAGGCTTCCTTGGAACAGAGGTAGACCGGTACAAATAGTAAAAAAAACTTTAGTCGCGGTTATGCTGCAATATTTCAGACGAGCCTTCCTTGAATCATTGTTACAGTGGTACAAGAACGTGTATAGGTACGAGCCTTCCTTGAATCATTGTTACAGTGGTACAAGAACGTGTATAGGTACGAGCCTTCCTTGAATCATTGTTACAGTGGTACAAGAACGTGTATAGGTACGAGCCTTCCTTGAATCATTGTTACAGTGGTACAAGAACGTGTATAGGTACGAGCCTTCCTTGAATCATTGTTACAGTGGTACAAGAACGTGTATAGGTACGAGCCTTCCTTGAATCATTGTTACAGTGGTACAAGAACGTGTATAGGTACGAGCCTTCCTTGAATCATTGTTACAGTGGTACAAGAACGTGTATAGGTACGAGCCTTCCTTGAATCATTGTTACAGTGGTACAAGAACGTGTATAGGTACGAGCCTTCCTTGAATCATTGTTACAGTGGTACAAGAACGTGTATAGGTACGAGCCTTCCTTGAATCATTGTTACAGTGGTACAAGAACGTGTATAGGTACGAGCCTTCCTTGAATCATTGTTACAGTGGTACAAGAACGTGTATAGGTACGAGCCTTCCTTGAATCATTGTTACAGTGGTACAAGAACGTGTATAGGTACGAGCCTTCCTTGAATCATTGTTACAGTGGTACAAGAACGTGTATAGGTACGAGCCTTCCTTGAATCATTGTTACAGTGGTACAAGAACGTGTATAGGTACGAGCCTTCCTTGAATCATTGTTACAGTGGTACAAGAACGTGTATAGGTACGAGCCTTCCTTGAATCATTGTTACAGTGGTACAAGAACGTGTATAGGTACGAGCCTTCCTTGAATCATTGTTACAGTGGTACAAGAACGTGTATAGGTACGAGCCTTCCTTGAATCATTGTTACAGTGGTACNGGAGATCATGACGCCGATAAGGGATTATGATGCCAATAGGAGATCATGACGCCGATAAGGGATTATGATGCCAATAGGAGATCATGACGCCGATAAGGGATTATGATGCCAATAGGAGATCATGACGCCGATAAGGGATTATGATGCCAATAGGAGATCATGACGCTGATAGGAGTTTAATGAAGCCGATTGGAGATATAGACCGCAAAAAGGGCTTATGATGTGCACATGCAGATTAACATGAAACCTCTTAGCGCGCTGTTACCTTTAAAACGCTTGATATGCCCTATCACCTGTACAATACTTGATATGCCCTATCACCTGTACAATACTTGATATGCCCTATCACCTTCACCATACTTGATATGCCCTATCACCTGTACAATACTTGATATGCCCTATCACCTGCACAATACTTGATATGCCCCATTACCTTTAAAACACTTGATATGCCCTATCACCTGTACAACACTTGATATTCCCTATCACCTGCACAACACTTGGTATGCCTTATCACCTGCACAATACTTGATGTGCACTATCGCCGGTACAATGCTTGGTATTTTTATTTATGTTTCTACAGGTTGGTCAAGACCAAATAAGAACCCAGTTGAAGATTTATTTTAACTTAATTGAATACTATGCAATTAATTAACAATATATAAAAAAAAACAAAGTGATAAAGAATCATATAAACAATCATATATTAATTATATATAAATGATATACTAAATGATATACTATTTATAGCGTACGGGGAAAAAATAATTTAATCGATAAGAAAATATTTTGTCATCAAAATGGAACGCGGCCGCCATAAAATAGAATTTGGTGCACATATCCTGATGGTTTGGTCCACTTATCCTGATGATTTGATGCACATACCCTGATTATAAGCACCGTCTAGGGCTACAGGTTGACAATGTTATTTAAAACTTTTAAAATCATACACCATTATAGACTCTACAAAATCGAATACACATGGGCGGTATCGAAATACCAATAATATCAACGAATACATTAAGGAGGTGACTGCAGAGAAGAATCCAGAGACATTTGCCAGACTTCGGTTGCGGCGCCGATGCTCAAATATCAGCTGATAAACTCCAGATAACATCGAAATGAAAGCGAATAGACGAAAAGTTTCATCGACGCCAAGACAGACACCCCCCCCCCCCAATAACATCACCCTCACTCAATTTAATTTAAGTGTAATAAACCCCAAGTTGAGCCGAGACACGCTTGAAGACACCAGATACCATTGTGTCGCGTGTTAAGAAAGTGCTATGGTTACTAGGACGCATGGACGCCCGCAGGTAGGGGCAAGGGGGGGGGGGCGCTTGCCCCTCCCCCCTGGATTGATTGGATAAATTTTTTTTAGACAAATATAGACACAAAATTTATTAAAATAAAGAGAAAATAAAGAGAAAGTAACTAATTTGATGTCCTGTCCATTCGTTCACCATACAAATGCGCTACAGTAAATTAAAACTACATTAAAACATTACTAAAAAATTTTTTCCCCCCCCCCTGGAAATTTATCAATTTTTTTTCCCCCCCCCCCCCCCTAGAAAGTTTTCTGCGGGCGCCCATACTAGGAGGATGTCGTCAGACAGAATTATTCCATTTCCTTTTTAAGTTCTAATTTTATCAACTTTCATCTGTGTTCTTTATCCAATATCAAAACTTTTTTGACTCGACTTTTCAAAATAAACTGTTAAAAACAGATTTTGTTTCCAATTTAAATAAAAAGTTTATTTATGCAACCATAGTTGTGTGAGATAATTAAAGTTGAATTCGTTATGTGACCGTCAGTAACAGATAAACAACATCGCCATAGAAAAGGGCAGAGTATAATAGGACCGGGTTATAATAGGACCCAGTTAAATTAGGACCGAGTTATAATAGGACCGGGTTATAATAGGACCGAGTTAAATTAGGACCGAGTTAAATTAGGACCGAGTTATAATAGGACCGAGTTATAAAAGGACCGAGTTAAATTAGGACCGAGTTAAATTAGGACCGAGTTATAATAGAACCGAGTTATAATAGGACCGGGTTATAATAGGACCGAGTTATAATGGGACCGAGTTATAATAGGACCGAGTTAAATTAGGACCGAGTTATAATTGGACCAAGTTATAATAGGACCGAGTTAAATTAGGACCGAGTTATAATAGGACCGAGTTATAATGGGACCGAGTTAAATTAGGACCGAGTTATAATAGGACCGGGTTATAATAGGACCGAGTTAAATTAGGACCGAGTTATAATAGGACCGGGTTATAATAGGACCGAGTTAAATTAGGACCGAGTTATAATAGGACCAGGTTATAATAGGACCAAACTTGACAAAATTGCGATAAATCAGACGAATCGCCTCTTAGAATCCTTCGAAATCATCTCATGGGTGACAATGCATTTCTAACAGACCTTACAAGACTCAACGCTTAATGAGATCCTCATGTATACATACATACACGGATACAGCAGACCTATCTCTTACACGTCTTAGAAGACTCAAAAACTTGATAACATCCTCAGGTAGGCATACAGCAGACCTATCTCTTACACGTCTTATAAGACTCAACACTTGATGAGATCATCAGGTATACATACAGCAGACCTATCTATTACACGCCTGGCAAGACTCAACACTTGATGACATCCTCAGGTATGCATTCATCAGACCTATCTCTTACACGCCTTGCAAGACTCAACTCTGATATCAGAGATCCCCCAGGTATACAGCAGGCTTATTTCCCACTACACGGCCGATAATGTGATTTTGCAAAGCGAATGATGAGAAGAGCTAACTTCTTCTACATTATTACCGAAACTATTCTCGGGTAACTATTTCAATGAGCATTATTTGTTTCCAAAAGGATACCATGAAGTAAAAGTCCATTTTGAAATAGGAATCGTCCGCGACAAAGACAACGAATGCCTCGTTTACTACACTATTGACGACATTTCAGGAATAAGGTGCATTTCAACAATAAGATGTATCTTAACAATAAGATGTATTTCAACAATAAGATGTTTCTTAACAATAAGATGTATATCTCACACACTGAAACACAACACTCGATGATTTAAAGAACATATTAGGCACTGAATCACCATCGACTACTCAAACATCAAATGTGTGTGGGGTGAAATTATTTTTTCTTAACTCTTCTGATTCCTCCCTTCCTCCACCACTCTCCCACATGGCCACCCCTTATCCCCCCTCCCCCCCCCCCCCCCCCCCCCCCCCCCCCCCCCCCCCCCTCCCCCCCCCCAACATTCCCGCCCCCCCCCCCTTCCAATCTCCCGCCCCCCGGTTTGGACTGTAGTAATTTGGGCTATGTGGGAATGGTGCGCTGCCGGTCGACGTGCTAGGACCTATTCTCCCATGCCCTCCACCCCACACTGCCACCGTGTCTAGGACACAGCGGCAGTCAGAAATCAGTTATTTGTCGCGACACCTGAGCCCCAATGTCACTCTCTTGTCAACAGCTTGCTTCTCATTGGTCACAAGCGGACAATTGCTGCGACACGCCCCTTGCCTCTCATCCAGAAAAGGGTGTTTTTTTTTGCGTGTGCCAGGATTGGAAAATCGAGGGGGTGGGGGGTGGAAAGGAAGAGGGGGTGGGGGAGTCCACATTTTATAATTGAAGTAGATAGGGGTCACTCTTCTGGATATTAAACTCAATGGTTCTGTACACGTGGTCGAATGACACCTAGAAACTTCAAAGATGGTTGAATGAAGGAACCCAGTCCTGTTTGATGAGGCCTCAAGAGATAAGGTTGGAGCTAGCCACAGACATGCATTGTTTCGTACATGTACAAGAAATGGCAAAGTGTCATGTGACAACAAGACACGACAAAGTGTCATGTCATGTGACAACAGGAAATGACAGAGTGTAATGTGACAACAAGAAACGACAAAGTGTCATGTGACAACAAGACACGACAAAGCGTAATGTCATGTGACAACAGGAAATGACAGAGTGTAATGTGACAACAAGAAACAACAAAGTGTCATGTGACAAGCTGATCCTTCATTAAAACTCTCCTACTCCAAATTGTTGTAAATAAAATAGTTGTTTTTTTTTTTTTTTTTTTATTTTTTTTTTTTTTTTTTTTTTTTTTTTGAAATTTAACTTTACAGGCCTTGCACAGAAGTGTTCGGTTATAATATCTAAGCGACCACGATCGAGTGGTATAATGATGAAATTATGGCACATGGTGTGTGAGGACTTGAACACAGACTCCAGAACAGCGAACGCGTCGGCCAAACGCCTTCTTCAGCGAGCAGCAATATGGAGTCAAGTAAACAATTTCCTATGAAAACTAACTTAACCTCAGAATGAATGACGTACAATATCTTAAACTGAGAAATGATAAGCGTTTCCGCCCATGAAACCACACTCGCAGGAATTTATAGAAAATTGCATGCACTTAAATGATTTAATGGCATTGACATTTTAAAAAACACATTTTTTTTCGTATAATAATCAGATCTATGTATTGTTAGCAATAGGGATTTTCACAGTAATACAATGGTTATATCTATATTCTACCCGATTAATAATTTTTACATGTTTCTTACTATTGAATGACTTAAAGTAACTAAATTATTCTTAGTTTCAACATGAATCATAGTAGTTACACGATTCATAGTTTTCAATTATCATTAGATAGTTGCTACATGAATCATAGTAGTTACACGATTCATAATTTTCAATTTTCATTAGATAGTTGCTACATGAATCATAGTAGTTACACGATTCATAATTTTCAATTTTCATTAGATAGTTGCTACATGAATCATAGTAGTTACACGATTCATAATTTTCAATTATCATTAGATAGTTGCTATATGATTGCTGCACGATTCATTGTTTAAAATTGTCATAGATGCTACATGATTCATAGTTTTCAATTATCATAGTTGCTACATGATTCACAATCGCTACATTATTCATGTTTGCTACATTGTTCATATTTGCTCAACTTTTCATATTAGCTACATGATTTATATTCGCTTCCTTTATTCATTTTCGCTGTATGATTCACGGCAACGACGTGATCCATAGTAACACTACGGTTGCCAGTTTCCTCATCAATAAACAACTTGTCAAAGAAAGTGTCATCTAAACATCTTGTTTACTTTATTCCCATACAGTTATACTGCCGGTGTTTAAGTGTTCTTCCACGCAATAGATCATTTGAAAGACGGTGGGGGACGAACTTCCCCTCTGCCCCCCACCACCGTCCACATACAGAACGTGTCATATCTATACAAGTAAACATCAAAATATATAAGCATTAATACATGTATTCTTGAGGAAATGTCAGCAATTGTATGGGTAATCTATGAGTGGAGGTTATGTCACAACCGCAACCAACAAGTCCCAATTAAATCTGGAGGGACATCCATTTGATCAATTGTCACAATGTGACAGGCTATGGGCGGCAGATTATGACATTTTAAATCGTGTCAAGAGTCCAATCCATTTATAGAGCAATGATTCTCAAACTGATCGAACTTCAGGAATCTGTTCAATTCGATCAGTAGCCTAGAGACAGATAAACGCAGACAATTACTGGACTAGGGATTGATGATATCAGAAGATCGGTGGACTAGGACTTGATTAAATCAGAAGATCAATAGTCTAGGAATCGATTAAAGAAGGGCATCAATAGTATACGAATTGATTAAATCAGAAGATCAATAGTCTAGGAATCGATTAAAGAAGGGCATCAATAGTATAAGAATTGATCAAAGCAGAAGATCAATAGTCTACGGATCAAAGCAGACGATAGTTAGTCTGAGGCGCGGTCACTGAGGAATCGTGGTGTGGTGACTGAGGCCTCGTGGACTGGTGACTGAGGCCTCGGTGACTGGTGAGTGAGGTCTTTGGGAACTTGTGACTAATGCCCAGTGGTCTAGTGGCTGAGGTCTCTTGGACTTTGGCTGAGGCCTCGTGAACAGGTGACTGAGGCCTCGGTGACTGGTGAGTGAGGACTAAGGAACTTGTGACTAATGCCCTGTGGTCTAGTGACTGAGGCCTCGTGGACTTTGGCCGAGGCCTCGCGAAATTGTGACCGAGGCTTTGTGAACTGGTGACCGATGGCGCCTCGAGCACCGGCTCACATTGACCGAGGCCTTGTGAACTGGTGACCGATGGCGCCTCGAGCACCGCCTCACATACAATGACTATGAGCATAGCTCTTGTCCTCCACGACATTGTTTTGACATGTGGCAAAACAGAATTTAGTTTCAGCAACAACACAGTGTCAATCTAATCACTAATTTATGAAGTTATGTGACAGTAGCAGTAAACAATTTTAGGAAGGGGAATTTATCAGTACATCAACAAACAGGTTAAAGGGTGCATGTATGTTGTAACCACTTAGTTTTAATGGTGCGCGCCTTATCCCTAGAGTCGTTGCGTGGATGCTAAAACCCCTATGGCAGCAGGGGTCTCCGGATATCTTGGGACCAAATGTTTAGATGGAAAAAACAACAAAAAACAAACAATAACCTTTGAAAAAGGGGTGGGAGAAAGAATCACATGGTGGCAAGGGGGGGGGGGGCGGGGCCCCCTAAAAATCACGCCACGGCTCTGCTTATCCCCACCAACTGACCCCCCTTCCCCTTTTTCTCATAAAACAAACATCAGAGTTTTTCGATATATAGGCCTAAGCCTTAACAATCTTTGACGATTAAATTTGTTCATTTCGAACCAAAGNTATATATATATATATATATATATATATATATATATATATATATATATATATATATATATATATATATAAGAAACAATACAACATTTAAATATAAATGTTTTTGATTTACCATTGAGGACCTCTGGTGCTGAGACCACACCAAAGCGAAACCAAGTCCAGAAATATAACATCAAATAAAGCAGGTAGAAAAGATACAATGAGGCGTGTGAATCATTTTAAATTAATAAAAGATAAATGATGCATTTCCCTATGATTATTAATAATAATAACGAGAAATAAATACATACACATTTAAAATAAATTAGGAAATTATTTAAAGTAAAATAATCGTTAATATTTTACGGACCCAAAGGACGCAAGATCGACAACCCTATAAAATAGAATTTAGGACGATTTGTCTCCCACTAACCTCAAAGTACCTTTTTATAATTTAAGCTCTTCATAGTTCAGGTTTGGACCGATGTCCAGCAGTAGGCCAAGACTAGCAGAAAGCGAGGTCCAACAGTAAGCGAGGTCCACTTATGATTTGTGAGACTTTGTTATCTGTAGCCTTGTCGTCCGGTCTTGTTTTAATCTTCGTTTTATTTCGTTGTACTGTCTGGTAGAGGATAATAAATGAAGGACTGCGTTCAAGCTATGTGAAGGAAATAGTAGAACAAGGTATGTAGAAGATTGAAATAGAAAGACAGGACTGTAAGATAAGAACGTTTCTGCCAAGAGCCTTCCTCAGCAGACAGGATCAATGACAAAAATACGTCAGTGTGCACCACTGTTATTGCCGGAAGTTTGATCTTGTTTTGTTGAGTCACTCTTCAAATGGAAAATAACTTCCGTTTAAAAAAAAAACAATGAATTTATTTACAACAACATGAACGCAAAGTTAGGTGCACAATAGATGTAACGAATACTGTTCTCTGTCTATGCACCATTTCCGTTTCTGATTTAATGACGTGCAAAAAAAAAAAGCCCTTTCAATTGCTCTCTCGGACGCCGGATCGCAAAGCTTATAAGCCTGGCCAACACTGAAACAAATGAGTCCTGTCTACTCACAAAGGACAGGATGGCTTCCGAATCTGGTTCGGACCACAATGGTGGCGAAAATTCGCGCATTACCGTGGACAACGTCCTACAGGCCATTGAAGCTCTTAAGGAGGCCAACGGCACCAATCTGACTTCTCTGAAAAAATACTTTGCTTCGAACTACCCGGTTCCCCCTAGCGAGCTCAGCATGCAAATCAAGAAGGCGCTCGCAAAAGGAGTCCGGGATGGTAAGATCGCCAAATCAGGTAACTCAAAGTTCTCTGTTGGTATTGATGATGAGGAAGGAAGTAAGAAAGGGAGGAGGAGGAGGAGGCTAACCGATGATGATGATGATCGGAGGCCCCGAAGAAGAAGGAGAAGTCGGAGGAGGCGAAGCCGAAGAAGGCGAAGCCGAAGGAGGCGAAGCCGAAGGAGGAGGCGACGAAGCCGCAGGAGGCGGAGTCGCAGAAGGCGCGGAAGGCGAAGCCGCAGACGTGGCAGGAGGCGAAGAGGAAGGAGGAGGAGGAGGAGGTGAAGGTAATAAAACCACCTCAGCAATCTACGCCATAATCAAATAACTTTATTTCAAGGCCCTTTTTAGGGCCACCCAAATCATTCCCCCCATTCTAAGATATGGTTCTTAAACTTAAGTTTAAAGTAAGAAAGAAAGAAAGAAAGAAAGTAAGAAAAAAAGAAAGAAAGAAAAAAAAAAAGAAGAAAACAAAGAAAGAAAGAAAAAGAAAAGAAAGAAAAAGGACAAATGAAAAGAAAGAAGAATCTAGATTTCCGCCCTCAAGAAAAATCTCTGTAGGAGTGTATGTGGTCGAAAATGTCGCAACTAAATTAAATATAAAGGGAGAAAAAAATCATAAGTAACATGGCTGACCACTTTAAGACACATCATAAGTAACTTTACTGACCACTTCAAGAAACATCATAAGTAACATGGCTGACCACCTCCAGGCACGTAATAAGTAACATGGCTGTCCACTTAAAGAAATATCATAAGTAACATGGCTGTTAACTTCAAGAAACATAAGTAACATGGCTGACCACTGACCACTTTAAGACACATCATAAGTAACTTTACTGACCACTTCAAGAAACATCATAAGTAACATGGCTGACCACCTCCAGGCACATAATAAGTAACATGGCTATCCACTTAAAGAAATATCATAAGTAACATGGCTGTTAACTTCAAGAAACATAAGTAACATGGCTGACCACTTCCAGGCACCTAATATGTACCATCGCCGACCAATTCCAAACGCAAAATAAGTAACATGGTTGTTAACTTCAGGACACATCATAAGTAGCATGGCTGACCACTTCCAGGAACATGATGAGTAGCATCGCCGACCAATTCCAGGCGCGAAACAAGTAACATGGCTGTCCACTTCAAAACGCATCATAAGTAACATGACTGTTAACTTAAGGACACATCATGCGTAACATGGCTGATTACTTCAAGACACACTGTTCGTAACATGGATGACCAATTTAAGGGCCCAACAATACAGTAATCATGATGAAAACCAGTTCATAGGGGCTCTGGTTAGGTGTGTTGGGTGAGGGCTAGAGTTAGGCGCTTTGGCTTAGGGTTAGGTTTAGGGTAAAGCGTTAGTTTAGGGTTAGATGTGCTGGGTTAGGGTTAGGTTTAGGGTAAAGTGTTATGTTAGGGTTAGGTGTGCTGGGTTAGGGTTAGGTTTAGGGTAAAGTTTTAGTTAGGGTTAGATGTGCTGGGTTAGGGTTAGGTTTAGGGTAAAGTGTTATGTTAGAGTTAGGTGTGCTGGGTTAGGTTTAGGGTAAAGTGTTATGTTAGGGTTATGTGTGCTGGGTTAGGGTTAGGTTTAGGGCAAAGTGTTATGTTAGGGTAGGCGTGCTGGGTTAGGGTTAGGTTTAGGGTAAAGTGTTAGTTAGGGGTCAGGTGTGCTGGGTTAGGGTTAGGTTTAGGGTAAAGCTTTAGGTTAGGGTTAGATGTGCTGGGTTAGGGTTAGGTTGGCTTAAAGTGTTAGGTTAGTTTAGGGCTATTTGTGGTTTAAGACGAGCTTAGGGCCATAGGGATGGATGGTATAGGATTGCGGTTCGTGTGTGGATATAGTCTTATTTCCCAAAAACGAATATGTATCCCCCCCCCCTTTTTTTTTTTAGCGTGATTGTTAGCTCTAGCCTTGGCTTATTTTTGAACCTTTGATCCCACCGGGAGCCGAAAATTTACTACAAATAATACAACTGTAACGCATCAGCCATTACTAACTATGTCTTTGCCAGAAAAATTAAGGCGAAACCAAGAGAAGCGAAGAATCACTCAGCGGCGTGGTCCAACACGATTTCAACCGACTCCTTATTCTTATAATAACGCTACCCCCACTCACAAAGAAATATTCTCCCCCCCCCGGCCAACCCCCCACCCACCCCCTCACCCCTTTCCCCTCCCACCCGTCGGGTCACCCAGGCCGTTCATCCGTGTACGGGCCACGGTGTGCGCGACGACGTGTTTGTACATCCGTTCAGTTCCCATGAGGTTCATTTACAAGTTGTATTAAAAGCCTCTTGGCCCGTTGTTGTTCCAGCCTCACACGTGCTGACCAGTGCGGAGATTCTGAAAGACACCAAATCCTGGCGTCACACGTCGTTCATAATGGGGAGAAGAAAAAAAAAACTACCCTAAACAAGCGCAAACACTCTCAGTCCGCTCTCACCCAGTCGCTGGCAGAAACAACATTATAAAATAATAGGGATAAAAAGTAAAGGAACAGCTGACCTCCATGTCCATGTTTCCCCTTCCACGATCTAATAGCCGCTGGCAATGTTACAGCCTCCGGCAGTGTTACAGTATCAGGCAATCTTACAATCTCATGCAATCTTATAGTCTTAGGTAATCTTACAGTCTTAGGCAATCTTTTGGTTTAAAAAAAAATGTGCGATTGTTTTAAATAAATAAGTAACTATATAGAGAGAAATTTTCACTTTTATATATATAAATGATAAACGCTGTGTCCGGAAAAAATGGAACTCCTTTGACAATGACTGATCAATGGTGAGCGCGTCTTGAAGCCTGTGTCAAAATTAATGTTGGACACTTCAGACATATACTATAGTGTAATGCAGGCCTGCACAATTCAAAATGTATGGCGGGCCGTAATACTTCATGAAAAACTTGTGCGGGCCGTAATACTTTATAAGAAGCTTTTGTGGGCCAAAAGATGATAGGACAGGGGGGAAAGCTATTAAGAAAATAATAATAATAAAGAATATTTCGTTACTTCACTGGCCTCCAAGTGGGTGCTGGCCGGCCACATGCGGCCCGCGGGCCGTATGTTGTGCAGTCCTGGTGTAATGAAATCAACATCATGCTTGAATTAAAATGAGTTTTGAAATGCTTATAAAGTTGACCAATAATTAGCATCATCATTATAAAGAGGATTCCCTTTTTTTTTTCCCCAGACACGGTGCATATGTGGTTCACCATTCTATGTTTTAAAAGTGCATACATTTTATAAGCCATAGAAAGTGAGACAGTGCTGGGTGCAGTTTGTATTGTAGGTAGAGGATCCTGGAGTTATTGAGACAATACCCGGCGGGTACGAGTCTAGATCCAGTTGTTACAATTCGGTAATTATCTTAATAAAACAAAATTTGTTTCACAAAGGATGAAAAGTGGAAAATGATAGCGAAAAAAACGCGCAGCCATCACGAATGGATCAAAAAAGATTTTGCTCTTAACGAAAGGACCCGCTTTTGCTCTTAACGAAAGGACCCGCTTTTGCTCTTAACGAA
>CAXITT010000646.1:4583-79167 GCA_964033795.1 Lymnaea stagnalis | reverse complement strand
TTTAAAAAAAAACTAACCCCCCCCCCCCCCCCCTTTTCAAAACAAACAAAAAAAATCATAAGGAATTGAACCAGGGATTCCCTAGTTACAAACTATATGGTGTCAGGTAAAGCATAACCGTGAAGAAGGCGCTCAAATTTAAAGGAAAAAAAAACAACAACTGATTTATTAGCGGGTCCTTTCGTTAACAAACATGGTGACGTTTCAAGCGACTTTTCTCACATTATTAACACACGGGAGATTATAACTTAACACGGGACGATATTACTGCCCTTGTTTTGCACAGCTTTCCAATTATGTAAAAGGGATGTTAACGTCACGCACTCTGACACATCAAATCATTAAGGACGATCTAAGCTACTCTGCCCACTTTCGAGGGCAGCCATTTTGGTCTATTTTCCTGTCACGGAAGCTGATAGAATTATGACCTCTCTTGAGCCGTAAATCTGGCCACACTATTCCTCAAGGCACTCAGTGGGGGCTGCGTGCTAATGAGTTGCCGGCTTGTAATTATGAGGTCTCCGAGGTGACATGTAAAGACCAGCTTTTAGAACAATAAATTAGCTTATTTTTTTCTTTTTATTTTTCTTTAATCCCCAGTTAAAGTGGTTCTCTAATTTATTGTAGTGGGTACAAATTGAAAATATTTCACAAAACCCTCGTGCTGTTGGAATGGTTCGCCAGGGTCCATTTGCAAAATAAAAAAAATAAAAAAAGTGATCTTTTCTTTTCTCTCTATCAATAAAAATGTCTCTGTGCTTGAAGGAAAGCACGGTGAGATTGTGAGTTTAGTAGTACGCAAACAACAATCTCAATAACTGCGCTGAGATTCTTAAAAATACAGCTTGTTGGTTTAATTATATATATATATTATTTTTTTTTTACGTTGTAGTCTCAATTTATACACGATGTAATAAATCTCCGGAGTAAAATCGGCGCGGTAATAGAATATTTATAGAGTTGTGTGGTGGCGTAGCTGGGGGAGGGGCGGGTATTAGCACCAACTGGGATTCTTTTTAGAGTGCTTTTTTCTTTTTTTTTGAATGCATGTTTTGTCCAGTAAGTTTAGTAGATGGGACGTTTGTGCAGCACCGCCGCCAGAGTCAGGAGGGCGATAATAATTGATGAATCGAAGCGCCGAGACGCAAAGGGTGACACCAAGGTGTTTAAGTGACTGACAGGGGGGAGAATTTGCAGCATGGAAAGCAGTTTATTGATGGTTTGACCACTTCTGGGACGATGCAGAATAAAGTGTTTGGATTATGTTCTGAAAAATGGTCACACATACTCTCTACCCCTTGGCGCTGTCAATATCTAATGTTGAGAAGTCAGATCATTATTTTAAACAGTGGAATATTAGAGCTGTAGAAAAAAAAAGCTGCACAAAATAGCTATTTAAAACAGGTGACAAAAATAGCTATTTAAAACAGATGATAAAAATAGCTATTTAAAACAGATGATAAAAATAGCTATTTAAAACAGATGATAAAAATAGCTATTTAAAACAGATGATAAAAATAGCTATTTAAAACAGATGATAAAAATAGCTATTTAAAACAGATGATAAAAATAGCTATTTAAAACAGATGATAAAAATAGCTATTTAAAACAGATGATAAAAATAGCTATTTAAAACAGGTGACAAAAATAGCTATTTAAAACAGATGATAAAAATAGCTATTTAAAACAGATGATAAAAATAGCTATTTAAAACAGATGATAAAAATAGCTATTTAAAACAGATGATAAAAATAGCTATTTAAAACAGGTGACAAAAATAGCTATTTAAAACAGATGATAAAAATAGCTATTTAAAACAGATGATAAAAATAGCTATTTAAAACAGATGATAAAAATAGCTATTTAAAACAGATGATAAAAATAGCTATTTAAAACAGATGATAAAAATAGCTATTTAAAACAGATGATAAAAATAGCTATTTAAAACAGATGATAAAAATAGCTATTTAAAACAGATGACAAAAATAGCTATTTAAAACAGATGATAAAAATAGCTATTTAAAACAGATGATAAAAATAGCTATTTAAAACAGATGATAAAAATAGCTATTTAAAACAGATGACAAAAATATCTATTTAAAATAGATGACAAAAATAGCTATATAAAATAACTATATAGATAGCTACATAAAATAGCTGCAAAACTGTTTTATAAAGTAGCTATATAAAACAGATGTATAAAGTAGCTGTATCAAATAGCTGTATAAAAAGCAGTATATAATAGCTGTAAAAAATAGCTCATGATTTACACGTAACGTAGATGGTAGTCTTGGTATTCTTAACACTGAACCCAAATAACTCATTACAGCTTCTCAGAAAACCTTTGCTGATACAAATAGCACCTGACATTAGCAGAGCCCGTTGACGCCGACTTATCTCAAAAATGTGTCGATGCTATTTATTTCATTTCAACCCCCCTGCCGTTCAAACTCACTCTTTTGACTTTGTTCAGATTTCTACTGAAAGTTTTATCCTTAAAAAATATGGCTATATTGATGGCATTTTCGTACCTTAGCATCTCTTGACAACAACCCTTACTACCAGCTGTCATAACTGGGCTCTGCTTAATTCTTCACCTGCGAGATGAGTTGTTTAAGGCTAGCAATCGGTACAACGAGAAGGTACTGCATTCGACACCAGGACATAAGCCACATGGCTGGTGCCATCGACTACATGGCCAAACGTGCAAATTAATTGGTGTGGTCATCTACTGTCAGAATGGTTGTGTGTAATAAGTCTGCCTTTCCAGCTGAAACTAAAGCAGACACTCTGGTTTCAGGGTCAGAGGAAGATCACGACGCCGGTGGATCGACTGTGTCATGAACACACCTCAGAGTCCCCATCATGAACCTCCAGCGGGTCTCACGCCTTGCGACCGACAGCCCACTGTACCTCCCGCGACACCTCCCCGGTAGAACCGTTCAAAAGAACTATTTCTCGACAACGTCTCTACTGCTTGCGCCTTTTCGTATTTTGTGTGAACCTGAATCTATAGGGTTGAATCTGTTCTCCCCCATCCACACCAGCTTAAGACAATAAATGGGTGATAATGAAATCCTCACCCAGACGTAGCAACACTTTGTGCCTGTAATTATACAGTATGCGCCCAAACTATTAGTAATGGACCATTGGCGTAATTCTCATTTATTGAAATAGTATCCGGTCGATCACAAACTTCCTCTTCGCTGTACTGTCGGAACGACAAAGTTTGGTAAACTAGACCGATTCGCCATGCAACAATTGACTACATCACCGTGTAACAATAGACTACATCACCATGTAACAGTATACTACATTACCGTGTAACAATAGACTACATCCCCGTGTGACAATAGACTACATCACCGTGTAACAATAGTCTACATCATCATGTAACAATAGACTACATCACCGTGTAACAATAGTCTACATCACCATGTAACAATAGATTACAGCACCATATAACAAGAAACAACATCACCGCATTTGTTGCTTGGTGCCATCTTATTTGTTCTATTTTCATCAAACTTCACCCAACGCCCCCCATATTTTTTTCTTTCACGACCACTTTCGTACGTGCGAAAATTATGTTCACCTATGAATACATTTTCCTTATTCGATAGATGTTGTTCCCATCAGCAGCTGCCCAACACATCTTCCACCGCGTCACACTAGACGCTCTCTGCACCGTTGACAAACCCACACAGGCGTTCAAGGTGTGTGAGCACCAGCACTGTAAGTTTTGGGGCATACCGTATATAATGATGTACATTGAGTTTATTTTTTGTGTGAGCTAATTACTTAGAACTGTGTTTAAAGTGTACACTGTTTATGTTTTCAAATCATTATGTTTAAACTTTTTGAAAGATGCTTGTGTACTTTTAGAACACATGGAAATGATCAATTTTTAAACTTAACAATACCGACGGATTCAATCTACAATAAAGACTGGCTGAATCCACAATACCAACTGATCAAATGATCAAATCCACAATACCAACTGATCAAATGATCAAATCCACAATACCGATTGACCAAATCCAGAACACCGATTGATTAAATCCACAATACCGATTCATTAAATCAACAATACGGACTGATTAAATGATTAAATCCACAATACCGATTGATTAAATCCACAATACGGACTGATCAAATGATCAAATCCACAATACCGATTGACCAAATCCACAATACCGATTGATAAAATGATCAAATCCACAATACCGATTGATCAAATCCACAATACCGATTGATCAAATGATCAAATCCACAATACCGATTGATCAAATCCACAATACCGATTGATCAAATGATCAAATCCACAATACCGATTGATTAAATCCACACTACCGATTGATTAAATCCACAATACCGATTCATTAAATCAACAATACGGACTGATTAAATGATTAAATCCACAATAACGATTGATTAAATCCACAATACGGACTGATCAAATGATCAAATCCACAATACCGATTGATCAAATGATCAAATCCACAATACCGATTGACCAAATCCACAATACCGATTGATAAAATGATCAAATCCACAATACCGATTGATCAAATCCACAATACCGATTGATCAAATGATCAAATCCACAATACCGATTGATCAAATCCACAATACCGATTGATAAAATGATCAAATCCACAATACCGATTGATTAAATCCACAATACCGATTGATTAAATCCACACTACCGATTGATTAAATCCACAATACCGATTGATTAAATCCACAATACCGATTAATTAAATCCACAATCCCTATTGATTAAATCCACAATACCGATTGATTAAATCCACAATACCGACTGATCAAATGATCAAATCCATAATACCGACTGATCAAATGATCAAATCCAGAATACCGATTGATCAAATGATCAAATCCACAATACCGATTTATCAAATGAACCAATCCAGAATACCGACTGATCAAATGATCAAATCCACAATACCGACTGATCAAATGATCAAATCCAGAATACCCACTGATCAAATCCACAATACCGACTGATCAAATCCAGAATATTGATTGATCAAATCAACAATACCGATTGATCCAATGATCAAATCCACAATACCAATTGATCAAATGATCAAATCCACAATACCAATTTATCAAATGATCAAATCCAGAATACCGACTGATCAAATGATCAAATCCACAATACCGACTGATCAAATGATCAAATCCAGAATACCCACTGATCAAATGATCAAATCCACAATACCGACTGATCAAATCCAGAATATTGATTGATCAAATCAACAATACCGATGGATCAAATGATCAAATCCACAATACCTATTGATTAAATCCACAATACTGACTGATCAAATGATCAAAGCCACTATACCGAGTGATCAAATCCACAATACTGATTGATTAAATCCACAATACTGATTGATCAAATGATTAAGTCCACAATACCGACGGACAATATCCACAATACCGACTGATTAAATCCACTATACCGACTGATTAAATCCACTATACCGACTGATTAAATCCACTATACCGACTGATTAAATCCACTAGCTGTCTAAAATGAAAAGTTGATCAGAGTATCTTGACTTTGTTATTTAGAACCGCCCTCAAGCGCGTTAACTTAAAGCGTTGATAGTCGCTTCTAGAACAGTGCTTCTAAAAATAGTGGTTCAGAAACCGGGAGGAGGGGGGGGGGGTGTCCCCCTCCCACACACACACTGTCAGTGGTCTACACATCGTTAAAATTTAAAATCTAACACGAGTAGCAATAAGCAGACGCCAACTGCTCCTGGGCGTCGGATTTACTCTTTCTGCCCGTCACACTGAAAGGTTTGAGAAGCTCTGTGTTTTAAACGCCCGCTCGATGTTATCAGCAACGCGTCGTTCGGACACTGACATGGCAATAAGGGAAAAGCGCGATCTCGGAGTGATAAGCAGTGAGGTAGGTGCCGGGAACCTTGTAGTGCCGGGAACCTTGTAGTGCCGGGAACCTTGTAGCACTCATTGAGGATGGAGATCATATAAAAAAAAGAAAAAAATCTTTGTTCTAGAACTGAGCTAAGCACCGGAGAAAAAAAATGTTAGGGGTAAAAAAAAGGGGGGGGGGGGGAGAAATTAGCTTCTCTATAAAAAAAAAATACTGTTTTACCAAAGTCCTTTATTTAAAACATTTTACAAAAAAAACACAAATATCAGTTTTTTTGGAGAAAAAAAAAATAAAAAAAAGATTATGAGAAAAAAAAAAGGGGGGGGGGGGGAGTAATTAGCTTCTCTATAAAGAAGAAATACTGTTTTACCAAAGTCCTTTATTTAATACATCTTACATAAAACACACAAATATCAGTTTTTTTGGAGAAGAAAACAATGTACGCCAAGTCCATATTATATAGATTTAATCAACAATTTCCGACTGATGTAAATACAATCAACAATTTCCGACTGATGTAAATACAATCAACAATTTCCGACTGATGTAAATACAATCAATAATTTCCGACTGATGTAAATACAATCACTAATTGCCGACTGATGTAAATACAATCAATTATTGCCAAATGATGTAAATACAATCAATAATTGCCGACTGATGTAATTACAATCAATAATTTCCGACTGATGTAAATACAATCAATAATTTACGACTGATGTAAATACAATCAATAATTTCCGACTGATGTAAATACAATCAATTATTGCCAAATGATGTAAATACAATCAACAATTTCTGACTGATGTAATTACAATCAATAATTTCCGACTGATGTAAATAAATTCAATAATTTCCGACTGATGTAAATACAATCACTAATCGCCGACTGATGTAAATACAATCAATTATTGCCAAATGATGTAAATACAATCAACAATTTCTGACTGATGTAATTACAATCAATAATTGCCGACTGATGTAAATACAATCAATAATTTCCGACTGATGTAAATACAATCACTAATTGCCGACTGATGTAAATACAATCAATTATTGCCAAATGATGTAAATACAATCAATAATTTCCGACTGATGTAAATACAATCAATAATTTCCGACTGATGTAAATACAATCAATAATTTCCGACTGATGTAAATATAATCAATAATTTCCGACTGATGTAAATACAATCAATAATTGCCGACTGATGTAATTACAATCAATAATTTCCGACTGATGTAAATACAATCAATAATTTCCGACTGATGTAAATACAATCACTAATTGCCGACTGATGTAAATACAATAAATAATTTCCGACTGATGTAAATACAATCACTAATTGCCGACTGATGTAATTACAATCAATAATTTCCGACTGATGTAAATACAATCACTAATTGCCGACTGATGTAAATACAATCAATAATTTCCGACTGATGTAAATACAATCACTAATTGCCGACTGATGTAATTACAATCAATAATTTCCGACTGATGTAAATACAATCACTAATTGCCGACTGATGTAAATACAATAAATAATTTCCGACTGATGTAAATACAATCAATAATTTCCGACTGATGTAAATACAATCAACAATTTCTGACTGATGTAAATACAATCACTAATTTCCGACTGATGTAAATACAATCAATTATTGCCGAATGATGTAAATACAATCAATAATTTCCGACTGATGTAAATACAATCACTAATTGCCGACTGATGTAATTACAATCAATAATTTCCGACTGATGTAAATACAATCACTAATTGCCGACTGATGTAAATACAATAAATAATTTCCGTATTACAATCAATAATTTCCGACTGATGTAAATACAATCACTAATTGCCGACTGATGTAAATACAATAAATAATTTCCGACTGATGTAAATACAATCAATAATTTCCGACTGATGTAAATACAATCAACAATTTCTGACTGATGTAAATACAATCACTAATTGCCGACTGATGTAAATACAATAAATAATTTCCGACTGATGTAAATACAATCACTAATTGCCGACTGATGTAATTACAATCAATAATTTCCGACTGATGTAAATACAATCACTAATTGCCGACTGATGTAAATACAATAAATAATTTCCGACTGATGTAAATACAATCAATAATTTCCGACTGATGTAAATACAATCAACAATTTCTGACTGATGTAAATACAATCACTAATTTCCGACTGATGTAAATACAATCAATTATTGCCGAATGATGTAAATACAATCAATAATTTCCGACTGATGTAAATACAATCAATAATTGCCGACTGATGTAATTACAATCAATAATTTCCGACTGATGTAAATACAATCAATAATTTCCGACTGATGTAAATACAATCACTAATTGCCGACTGATGTAAATACAATAAATAATTTCCGACTGATGTAAATACAATCACTAATTGCCGACTGATGTAATTACAATCAATAATTTCCGACTGATGTAAATACAATCACTAATTGCCGACTGATGTAAATACAATAAATAATTTCCGACTGATGTAAATACAATCAATAATTTCCGACTGATGTAAATACAATCAATAATTTCCGACTGATGTAAATATAATCAATAATTTCCGACTGATGTAAATACAATCAATAATTGCCGACTGATGTAATTACAATCAATAATTTCCGACTGATGTAAATACAATCAATAATTTCCGACTGATGTAAATACAATCACTAATTGCCGACTGATGTAAATACAATAAATAATTTCCGACTGATGTAAATACAATCACTAATTGCCGACTGATGTAATTACAATCAATAATTTCCGACTGATGTAAATACAATCACTAATTGCCGACTGATGTAAATACAATCAATAATTTCCGACTGATGTAAATACAATCACTAATTGCCGACTGATGTAATTACAATCAATAATTTCCGACTGATGTAAATACAATCACTAATTGCCGACTGATGTAAATACAATAAATAATTTCCGACTGATGTAAATACAATCAATAATTTCCGACTGATGTAAATACAATCAACAATTTCTGACTGATGTAAATACAATCACTAATTTCCGACTGATGTAAATACAATCAATTATTGCCGAATGATGTAAATACAATCAATAATTTCCGACTGATGTAAATACAATCACTAATTGCCGACTGATGTAATTACAATCAATAATTTCCGACTGATGTAAATACAATCACTAATTGCCGACTGATGTAAATACAATAAATAATTTCCGACTGATGTAAATACAATCAATAATTTCCGACTGATGTAAATACAATCAACAATTTCTGACTGATGTAAATACAATCACTAATTTCCGACTGATGTAAATACAATCAATTATTTCCGAATGATGTAAATACAATCAATAATTTCCGACTGATGCAAATACAATAAATAACTGCTGACTGATGAAAAGCTTAGCATGATAATTTTGAGCAGTGGGTTCAATTACGGGACAGTGGAATCGGAGCAGAGTTAATCCAAAAACAAAGGATATTTCAAAATACAATTTTTGTATCTATATTTTTTATGTTGTAATTCTGTCATTTTTATCTTTAATCTGCGTTGGCTAAAATTCGTGTCATTGGCTGCATTATTCTCAGCTAAAATTCACGTCATTTGTGTGTTGATTCTTAGTTGAAATTTATGCCGTTGCATTGTTCATTCATTGTTAAAACTCCGTCATTAGATTTTTTTCCTAGCTAAGAAATCATGTCATTGCATTGTTCATTCCTAGCTAAATGATTATGTAATGGGATTAAAAATTCCTAGCCCCCCCAAAATTATGTCATTAGATTGTTTAATCTTCGCTTTTAAAAAAATCCATGTCATGGGCTTTTTCCTTTCCATCTAAAGAAACTTCATTGAATGTTTTCTTCATCTTCTGTCACCTTTGACCGGTGGAGGCGTCGTTGGCGGCGTCGCGGGGAGTCGAGAAGGGGATGCGTCACGTGGAGGCGTCACGTGGAGGTATACAGTCGACGGATTGCCGCAAGAAGTGAGGCGAGCTGGAAGCTTATGTTGTGGATATTTTGGTTGTCCCTACCGGAGCCTACCGCGGGCAATCCACCGACGGTCGTGGTCTGCCTATGACCCTGAAATCTGAGTGCCTGATGTTGTAAACTTGCAATGCAGGTTGTTTGAAGGCATTCTGACCAGGAGAACAAAACAGGTAATTAACTGTCGGGCCGTAAACTGGCTGATGGGGATGGCGCCAACCATTTGTCTCATTTCTTGGTTCCAAAAGTAGTCCGTCTTCTTCTTTTGCCAGCTGTTCGTCATGAGACATCTCATCTCGCGGGGTGGACATTGTTCTCCCGAGCCCTGTATTATAAGACATCTCATCTCGCGGGGTGAACATTGTTCTCCCGAGCCCTGTATTATAAGACATCTCATCTCGCGGGGTGAACATTGTTCTCCCGAGCCCTGTATTATAAGACATCTCATCTCGCGGAGTGGACATTGTTCTCCCGAGCCCTGAATTGATAGTCCCGGTTTGACACCGGTAAGCAAGGGTTGGGATTATGACAGCGCTAACTAGCCCGTCAGTGGTCTTCCTTTTTATTCATGGGTGTCTTAGTAGTGGGGAGATTTGGTGGCTGACTGCATTTGTCCGCTACATTCTTATCACGATTTCTCTATCAAGTTTACGTCACTGCTGAAAATGCCTTCAGAATATTTGAACTCCTGATTTTCACGGAGCAGCTGACCATTGCTATGTCAGTTTTATCAGTTATTTACGTCTATGTACTTATTTTCAATCCATAAAGTTCACGGTTACTGTTCATGATATCATCAAGGCTCTGCAATTGCCCCTTGTTATCTTTCAGGATGCACTGGTCATCTGCAAATTGCAATGGATTGCGTATGTTGGGATTTTCAAACCCTTTGTAATTTTGTCCACGAATGTGTAAAACATGTAACTGGATTGTTCAAATCCTGACGAAAAATCATGTTACTTGATCGTTCACTCCTAGATTTTACAAATCATTTAATAGGATTGATCAGTCCCTATTATTTTTCAAAGTCTCAACTAAATGTCTTTCTTTAGAACAGAGATTCTCAACATGTGCTCCCCATGAACGTCTAACAGGTTCTGCGGCCGCTCCATACCTTGTAAATTTCTCCTACTTATCCTTAATTTTTAAGACGTACGTCACGCCAAAGGGGCCTTTTAAGACATAGGATAGGCCTAAACAGCCTTGTAGGACATAGGATAGCCCTAAAGAGCCTTGTAAGACTTAGAATATGCTAAGAGGGCCTTGAAAGGCATAGGGCAGGCTCAATGGCCTACTACAAAAACAATCATTCTACATTCGGCTCCATGCGCCAACAATTTTTAGAGTTACTGCATTCGAAATTTATTTTTTTAAAACTATTTTTATTTTAAATTGTCAGAAAGTTCTTATAAATAATTTTAAAAAAGTTTCTGTCGATATTCTAGGAATGAAACGTGTCGAATTCAATGTCAGCTTTGTATACGGAATTGTTAGAAAAATGTTATGTTATCTTTTGTGAGATAATTCTTATCATAACCCCCCTACGCCATTTGTCAGATGGATAATCCCCACACCCCCCCCCCCTTTTTGACAAGGAAACGGTTACATTGACTTCTAACTTGATTCTAAAAGTCAACTCTAATAACTGAACGGATTTGAATAAACAAAATCCTTTTAAGTGGAACCTTCATCCAGCAGTTTAATAACTGAAAGGATTTGAATAAACAAAATCCTTTTAATTAGAACCTTCATCCAGAAGTTTAAAAAAAAAAAAAACGTTATTAATAAAGTGAAATTGATAGAAATAAAAAGAATGGCAATTTAGTTTTATGACGGAATTTTATTCCAGCGCCCGGAACGTAGCACAATTGATTATAGCGCATGCATTGGTTGCAAACATTAGTAGAATGAGAGCGAAAGAGCGATAAATACGTTTTGAAGACATATGACAGAAATTGTAATCCTGTTTGCTCCATTGGAATGCATGGAACGTAAGGAGCTCGTGCCAAAGAGCTAGTTTCATTTACTTTTAGAGGATATCTTAAAGTGTCCCTTATAAAGCGCGTGTTCTCTACTGCCAAGGTTCAAGAACAAGAAAATAGCTACAGCATTTATTGATTTATTTTGGGGGAGGGGGAGAGGCTGGGAAGTCTTTCTTCAAGAAATTGATCAAATATTTTTTTCCTGGAAAAAATCTTCCTTCTAAAATTAGATGTGATTGTTCCATCAAACGCCTTCCTCCTCAAAATAGATTTTTCTGGGAAATTTCTTTCTTCTAGAAGAAGTTAACAAAATATGAAAAGCACTGTTATAAGTTGAAAGAAAAAACATTCATTTGAGATACTCTTTAAATGTTTCCTTTCCCATAGTAGAGACAGCCCCCGCATTCCATGTTTCAAGCATGAAACTCTACTTACGAGCTTTTTACCATCGCTAGAGTTTCCTTGGACCATTCCTGCTGCATAGAAAGCACTCGCTATTTAGCTTTATATATTTGGAAATAGTACATAGCTAGTGCAATCAAACCTTGTGTCAGCTGAGTCTGCTGTGTATCAAATCTCGTATTCCGGGAAAAGTTTAGCCAAGAGACTCTCGACATCACACACACCCACAGTTGTTCTATCATGACATCGCATCAGTTGTTCTTTCATATGTCTATGCATGGCATCCCATACCCCCAACCCAGTAGTTGAACTAACATCACATCACATAATCAAACTTCAGTGTATAGCTGTTCTATCATGTGCTTATGAGATCACATAACCACGACAGTTGTTCTATTAAGTGTTAATGTTATGACATATACCGTAACCCCTCCCCCCCCCCCCCCAACCCCGCAGGTGTATTTTTGAAAGACGAAGGAGGTACGAGGAGTAAAAAGAAATTAAAGGGTGACAATTGTGAGAGGAAGACAAGCAAGAGTTGAGCTTTCTTGTGTCATAACTAATGAGATGTTCCATCAATTGGTCACGCTAAACGTTAGAGAGCCGGTCACAAAACTACACTTGTCATGAAAATGCTTGACTAATGTGTCGCGCTTACACGCCTGCGTTCACGGAAAAACACAGTCAGTGGATCGCTGTGTGATAGAGAGTAGGCCGTTTTCTTGCGTTGCCGTGGTAGTTGGAGAGTAGGATATCAATTGGGTAGGCAAGGTATAATTTAGAGAGTAGGATGTCATTTGGGTGGGCGTAGCAGTTAGAGAGTAGGATATCAATTGGGTGGGCAAGGTATAATTTAGAGAGTAGGATGTCATTTGGGTTGGCGTAGTAGTTAGACAGTAGATTGTCATTTGGGTTGGCGTATATATACGATAATCTGAAAAATAAGAGCATGTTATTGTTAAATTACAATAGGCTGATAGCGTTAATTTATCGCTTTTCCCAAGTAAAAACAGTAAGTTACTGACAGCTTGTACGCGATATATTGTCGTTTTTTGAAGGTCCTTTTACGATAAATTTTTAAGAGTGTAGTAATTAGAGAGTAGAATGTCAATTGGGTTGTCAAGGTATAATTTAGAGAGTAGAATGTCATTTGGGATGGCGTAGGCGTAGTAGTTAGAGTTTACGATGTCATTTGGGTTGCCGTGGTAGCTAGAGAGTAGTATAGCACTTCATTTGGCGTGGTAGTGAGAGAGTAGGATGTCACTTGGGTTGGCGTGGTAGTTAGAGAGTAGTATGACACTTCATTGGGCGTGATGGTTATAGAGTAGAATGCCACTTGGGTTTTCGTGGTAGTTCGAGAGTAGCATCTAACTTGGGCTGGCGTGGTTGTAAGAAAGTATGATATATTTCAAATTTTTATTTTAATTGTTTTATCAACCGTAACGACAGAGTCAACCAACTATAACCGAGACAATACGATAAAACATTTTATTAACAAACAACAAATGGAAACGTCACCTTCACCTTTCAAAACTCAACAACAAAAAAAAAAGTTAAAAAAGAATATATAAAGTTAAAAATTCTATATATTCTAAATATTTGTATTTCAACAGCTAATTCTTAAAAAATTCAATAAATCAGGGTCTTATGCTTGCCAAACATTCGACACGAAATGTCACCGAGAGGAAACAAAATAAACTTTTTGAAAAAGTCTATTCTTTTAGGTAGATTAGTCTCTTATTCCTTTAAGTAGATTAGTCATCTATTTCTTTAAGTAGATTAGTCATCTATTATTTTAAATAGATTAGTCATCTATTACTTTAAGTAGAATAGTCCTCCATTCCTTTAAGTAGATTAGTCATCTATTCCTTTAAGTAGATTAGTCATCCATTCCTTTAAGAATATTAGCCTTCTATTCCTTTAAGTAGATTAGCAATATATTCCTTTAAATAGATTAGCAATCTATTCCTTTAAAAAGATTAGTCAACCATTCCTTTAAGTAGATTATCCTTCCATTCCTTTAAGTAGATTAGCAATCTATTCCTTTAAGTAGATTAGTCATCCATTCCTTTAAGTAGATTATCCCTCCATTCCTTTAAGTAGATTAGCCATCTATTCCTTTAAGTAGATTAGTCATCTATTCCTTTAAGTAGATTATCCTTCCATTCCTTTAAGTAGATTAGTCATCCATTCCTTTAAGTAGATTATCTTTCCATTCCTTTAAGTAGATTAGCCATCTATTCATTTAAGTAGATTAGTCATCCATTCGTTTAAGTAGATTATACTTCCATTCCTTTAAGTAGATTAGCAACCTATTCCTTTAAGTAGATTAATCATCCATTCCTTTAAGCAGATTATCCTTCCATTCCTTTAAGTAGATTAGTCATCCATTCCTTTAAGTAGATTATCTTTCCATTTCTTTAAGTAGATTAGCCATCTATTTCTTTAAGTAGATTATACTTCCATTCCTTTAAGTAGATTAGCAATCTATTCCTTTAAGTAGATTAGTCATCTATTACTTTAAGTAGATTATACTTCCATTCCTTTAAGTAGATTAGCAATCTATTCCTTTAAGTAGATTAGTCATCCATTCATTTAAGTAGATTATACTTCCATTCCTTTAAGTAGATTATCTTTCCATTCCTTTAATTAGATTAGTCATCCATTCCTTTAAGTAGATTATCTTTCCATTCCTTTAAGTAGATTAGCCATCTATTCCTTTAAGTAGATTATACTTCCATTCCTTTAAGTAGATTAGCAATCTATTCCTTTAAGTAGATTAGCCATCTATTCCTTTAAGTAGATTATCCCTCCATTCCTTTAAGTAGATTAGCCATCTATTTCTTTAAGTAGATTAGTCATCAATTCCTTTAAGTAGATTATTCCTCCATTCCTTTAAGTAGATTAGCCATCTATTCCTGTAATTAGATTAGTCATCTATTCCTTTAAGTACATTAGCCATCTATTCCTTTAAGTAGATTAGCCATCTATTCCTTTAAGTAGATTAGCCATCTATTCCTTTAAGTAGATTAGTCATCCATTCCTTTAAGTAGATTATCCTTCCATTCCTTTAAGTAGATTAGTCATCCATTCCTTTAAGTAGATTATCTTTCCATTCCTTTAAGTAGATTAGCCATCTATTCCTTTAAGTAGATTATACTTCCATTCCTTTAAGTAGATTATCTTTCCATTCCTTTAAGTAGATTAGTCATCCATTCCTTTAAGTAGATTATCTTTCCATTCCTTTAAGTAGATTAGCCATCTATTCCTTTAAGTAGATTATACTTCCATTCCTTTAAGTAGATTAGCAATCTATTCCTTTAAGTATTAGATTAATCATCCATTCTTTTAAGTACATTAATCACCTATTCCTTTAAGTAACTAATCCATCCCCTACTTTCATAGATTAGTCATGAGATTAAAATAACAGCCCCCAGCCGCAACCCCCCCCCCCAGTACCCCCTCCTTCAGTCCCCGTCCCTAAACTAGAAAGTGGTCACCAAAACAATAAATATACTAAGAAAATTTGGAGACTCATATTTTAAGGAAAATTAATTAATCACTGCTACACTTCAAAGTGCATCCTAGGGCCGTCATGTTGTAGGGTCAAGCATATATCAGTTTAAGAGCCCCCGTCCCATAAAAAGGTATATTTCATTATGCCCTGGTGACAACTTGAGCCGGCAGACACGGGTAGAACTCGATTATTTGCCTCGTTCCCAGCAATCCGTTTTTCCCCCGTCTTTTCGCCCGGAACTAAGGGAAGGTGATCTTTTGATCTTCTACACCGGTGTTTTCATCAAAACCGTCTGCTTTTATTGAGCCCTCTCCGCTCGGCTCTTAATCTCATCGAACAAGGCGCCCCGTGGAGTAGCCGAGCCAGGCGCCCCGCGGAGCAGATGGCTCCGATAATAAAGACGTAAGCAATCGATAATAGTATCGCAGTTAATCCAATGGAGAAATTTCACGATAATCGGGTAAAAGAGCATAGTTGGCAACCAACCAATCAAATCTTCCATTTGCGTGATGTAACCCACGATAATAACAGTGCATAGCCCCATATTAATAAAGAGGGAAGCTTGGGTGACAGTGCATAGCCCCATATTAATAAAGAGGGAAGCTTGGGTGACAGTGACTAGCCCCATATTAATAAAGAGGGAAGCTTGGGTGACAGTGCATAGCCCCATATTAATAAAGAGGGAAGCTTGGGTGAAAGTGCATAGGCCCATATTAATAAAGAGGGAAGCTTGGGTGACAGTGAATAGCCCCATATTAATAAAGAGGGAAGCTTGGGTGACAGTGAATAGCCCCATATTAATAAAGAGGGAAGCTTGGGTGACAGTGCATAGCCCCATATTAATAAAGAGGGAAGCTTGGGTAACAGTACATAGCCCCATATTAATAAAGAGGGAAGCTTGGGTGACAGTGCATAGCCCAATATTAATAAAGAGGGAAGCTTGGGTGACAGTGCATAGCCCCATATTAATAAAGAGGGAAGCTTAGGTGACAGTGCATAGCTCCATATTAATAAAGAGGGAAGCTTGGGTGACAGTGCATAGCCCCATATTAATAAAGGGGGAAGCTTGGGTGACAGTGCATAGCCCCATATTAATAAAGAGGGAAGCTTGGCTGACCATATTACTCAGGAGAGAAGTTAAAGTAATAATTAGCTTAGTACTTTTGGAAGGTTTCACATAATAAATATGATATATAATACACGTTTATCATATTTTGTGTATACAAAATCAATGCAATCTTTTGATATAAATCAACGTGTGCTGACCATTTATTATAAGTCGGTTCTGAATATTTATAATTATCTTTTCAGACTTGGTAAATAGTATTTTCTGTCTCAGCTTCTTATATCCAATGTAACCGAATAAAACCGACACACTGATTGAACTCTAAAATATCGTGCGGTATTCAACGACTTGGCCAGTTTCGGTAGTTACTTTTAAAAGATCACTGAGTCTTTGATGTGCCACTGTGTTTGCTAGTGAGGTTATCCGCCGATGATCGTGTGATTATTAATATGACCGCTAATTGGTGGAATGAAAGCTGGGAAGAAGGCTGGCTTGTCTATAATGAGGATAAAAGGATCATTGGGAATAGTTCCTGTTAGGTACCAAATTAAGTAAATAAATGGTGGAACAAGATATAGTGAGGCTTGAAAGAAAGGAAGAGCAATTAGATGGACGTTTTGGCTCAACGCCGCCTACAGCACACAATAAAAATTCGAGAAGTAAATTATTTTTAATTAAAAAACTTAAGTGTTCACAGATCACAAAGTAGCTAGCTCTCTCACTTAGGTGTTCACAGATCACACTGTAGCTCTCTCACTTAGGTGTTCACAGATCACAATGTAGCTCTTCCAAGTAAATGTTCACAGATCACAATGTATTTCTCTCACTTAAGATCACAATGCAGCTCTCTCCCGTAAATGTGCACAGATCACAATGTAACTCTCTTACTTAAGTGTTCACAGATCACAATTTAACTCTCTTACTTAAGTGTTCACAGATCACAATGTAGCTCTATTACTTAAGTGTTCACAGATCACAATGTAGCTCTATTACTTAAGTGTTCACAGATCACAATGTAGCTCTATTACTAAAGTGTTCACAGATCACAATGTAGCTCTCTCACTTAAGTTTTCCCAGATCACAAAGTAGATCTTTCAGTGTCTGTGAACATCCCTTTCATTGCTTTTTTTTTCCAATCCTAAACATTTCTTGTTCCACTATTTATTATTTTGTACACGGCATGAACGCTTTCCCCCATGTAACTCTTATATAAATGACGCTTCTGGTGTGACTCGTGGACTGCTTCCTAATAGAATGCTTCCTAATCAGCGAATTTGGCATTGAGAGTACATTACAAATAATTTTAAATGTTTGTTAGAAAGTATTGTTTAATAATGATTTCATTAGTGCGCAAAATATAATTCCCGATAACTACGCTAAATGATAATTTTTTTAAAAATAAAATGAAACTGCTTTTGGTGCGTAATATTTGCTTTTCGGAAAATGAAATGGTCTCAATTTAAAATAGTGTAAAAAATATTAGGTTTAACATTAGGTTGGGACATGAGACTATTTAATATAGTTCATGGGCGTGAAATAAAAAGTGCGCAGTGACGTATCAATGGGGGGAGGGGTGTAGCAAAAACTGGGATTCTTTAGTATGCTTTACTTGAGTTCATGTTTTGTCAAGTAACTTTATTAGATGGGAAGTTCACACATTGCCGTCGCCAAAGTTTGGAGGGTTATGTCGAGGTGTTTTATATTACAGCTAATTTTGGTACGTAGGGTCTCTTTGAAATTTTTTTTATTATTTCTGAATTTCGGAAACTTGTATATAGGACTTGATTTGATTCGTAGCCGAGTACGATAACTTGTGCCTTAAGTGTATGTGGGCTGTTACAAAACTGTTCACGGTGTTACTGTTGAAATAAAAGCCGTGATAACGATCTAGCAGGTTGGAAGGTTCTAAAACATTTGTGTTTCCATGACCAACTTGTGAGTCATCACATGCATAATAATGAGCTGATTGGTCTTAGGTTTATCTCTACGCCTCATTATTTGATATCCTGATACGGTGTCTGCAAACCTTCTCCGTCAATTTGCCACCGAAAAGGCACCCTAGGTTGGGCACCGCCACTCTAATAGAAAACTGATTAAAAAAGAAGGCTTTTGGAAATGGGTCTTCTGATGCTATCGGTCATGGCCTAGTGCTAAAAGGTAAGCTATACATGGAACATCAATATTCTTTCATTCCCATGTGAAGAAGGGAAACTACTTTTAACATCAATATTATGTCATGCCCATGCAATAAAGGTAAGCTACTTTTAATATCAATATTGTGTCATACCCATGTGATAAAGGTAAGCTACTTCTAACATCACTACTGTGTATTTTGATTCTCGACTAGTTACTGGTAATTTAAAAACACAATCCTTGACTGTTAACTTACCCAGTAAGTCTCGCACACATACAGCAGCAGATAAGAACACTAATACTCCACACATGAAAAAAATTCACGGATCCTTTGCTGAACACGACAGATTAAATAATTTACTAACTGTTTAGCAAGCAATTTAGTTTAAATTAGAAATGTATTACTTAAGCTTTGAATCGCCCATATTATTTTACAAATTATACAAAGGAGCTTATTTTTAATAGAATAAAACCCCAACTGTTTTCGGCCCTTGCAAAAATTGAATTAAATGAACCGAAAGAAAATAATGCAACGTTTAAGACACATTCCCGACAACGTCTTCTTTCTTCAGCGTAATCCATGTGTGTCTCCAAAATGAACCTTTTGATTTGTTACCGTAAACTACACATGCCCTTGTCCAATCTAACACGGTGATGTGTAGCGTCAGCCTCACTTGTAATGTCAAGTCTGTGACCTTTGGTCTAAAGTCAAGTCTGGTGTACACATCCCTACCACCTCTTGGGTGATCACTGAATTACTATTTCACCCTTGCCATCTCATCTGTGATGATTATAATAGTATTGTGTGATCACTGAATTATTATATCGGGGATCGCTACCGTCGCATTGTGTGATCACTGAATAACTCAGAAACCACCAAGTTCACCATGTTTAAAATGTTTGACAAGGCCTCTATTCTGTTAAAAAAAAATATGTTAAAACCTCCGTTATTTTATCGACACAATTGTATTTTTGTCCAAATGAACCCAGGCTGTGTTTTAGCTTCAGATAAGATGTTTTACGATTTAAGCTGGTTCATTTACAGCTAGGGATGTCAAAATAAAGGTCCCCAGCACATCATGGTGTGAACAGCTAACAAAACATCCCGATGTGGACAATATCAGACATCACGATGTGGACAGTTTTACAAAGTCCAGACATGTTTAACCGAATCCAAGGTTAGTCCGTGGGTGATAAGACAGCTGACCAGTGACGTGTTTAAATCAGGGCTAGGAGCTGGACTAAAACTATTCCATTTATCAGGTCAAAACGGTTTATCTAAAGGGGAAAATGAAAGTTATTTTACAACACAATTGTTTTATTTTATCTGGGTGTGGAGTTGAGAATCTTAATGTACGTCGCAGCATTAAACATCATTTAATTTACAGTCATTATCCCAGAATTAAACATTATTTAATTTACAGTCATTTTGTGCGTATGTTCATAGCACGCAATGAAACGTTAAAACCCGTTCAGACAACTAACACAAGGCAACTATACGTATGAACGTACACTTTGGGGCACGATTTGCCTCAAACAATTTATTAAAATACTTTCGCGGAGGGACAAAATTTCATACATTTCTATAGCAATACATATAAACATTGACCTACTTAAATAATTGCTCTTTTTAGTTCGTGCTTTTGCTCAATTTTTGCTCAGCTTTTGCTCAATTCAACACTATGGCCATAAAGTAAGATCGCACGCAATCAAAAGCAAAAGTATGGCGTATTTGTTTTAAATCAATTTTCCTTAATAAAAAATATAATATAATGTAATTCCCCCCCCCCCCCCCAAACCCCACCCAAATCCCCACCCCACTACCAAACTCTACCATTTACACAAAACTATATCACTGCATAAAAGTTTGATTTTTTGTTTGTTTGTTTGTTTGTTTGTTTGTTCGTTTAAAGTTAAATGGAGAAAATTCGCAGATGTAACTTCTTTCACAGATTACCTTCAAAATATAAGCCCATTTAAAAAGAAAACAAGTTTTTGTTTTTTTTTACTAAAGATAATATAGCATTAAGGAAGTGTAATCTAATTTAGATGAATATCGACTAATTTTCTAATTTAAAAACAGCATCAGACTGCAGCAAGTGAGTGATGGCCGTAAAGGCAGCACCTGTGGGATGGCGTGAAGTCCGGCGTTCTTTCATTCATTCTCAGGCACTCTACAACAAATGGCTATGCAGGAACTTCTTGGTAACTTGCCTAGTCTCCGAAAGTTTATAAAATAATCATTTTATAACGTATTTTTTTTTAAATCTCATCATTGATATGACGTGCACAAATCTCATAGTACACAAACATCATCTGCTGTCTGAGTTGCAAATCCTGAAAGGTGACATTGGAAGAGTGTATAAAATGCCAGGTCTAGACTGATTGGTTATTTTAGTTAAAGATGGCCGTCAGACCATCGGACTCTGGATGTTGAACATCCATAAGACTGCCCTGTCTTTTGTACTTATCTTAGTGTGTATGTCTTCCTCATTCCTAACCTTAAAAAATAGTTTTCTTTCCCACGGTCTATCATTATTTATTCTTTTGTTTGATCCCATTTTGTTAATTTATCATTTTTTCTTTCGTTTCTTTCTCTTGATAGGGTTATAGAAGAAATCCAAATTTTGCTTTCGTACTTATGTAGCACTTTACTTCACATGATACGGTGACTATTACCTTAACGTGACGATATTGGTTCTTACCTTAAGATCAATAAAATAAACTGTTAGCCTACATTTTGAAACCATCACAATAACCCTTTAAATCCATCACTATAACATTTTTAAAAAGATCACAATAACATCTTAAAATTATCACAATATATATTTTTTTTAAAATATCACAATAATATTCTAAAACTATCACAATAACCCATAACATTGTAAAACTATCACAATAACATATTAAAACTATCACAATAATTTTTTAAACCAATCACAATAACATATTAAAACTATCACAATGATGCAGCGTCACAAGCTCCTGTGATGACGAACCAGATCCAATCAGAATAATGGCAATAATGGGGAGAGACTGCAATCAGGGGCAGGTAAACGAAAATGAGAGGGGAAAAAAAGTATGGGGAAACCTGAAAAAAAAAGGACACAAAAAAGCAACGAACGTGTCGGCAAGAAGCCTTCGCCAGCGAGCAAGCAACAGTAAAACAATATAAAATAAAAAAATAAAATAAACTGACTAAGAAGCAGATCAATGATAGAGATTTTATCCTCAAGCTGATTACAGCTGGACCAAACCGATACCTTTGAATTGGATCATTTAACTAAATATTGACGGTCGGGAAGAAATACTCGATACCACAAATAAATTTTAAATCAACAATCTTATCTTCGATTATGTCAGCATTTTAATACTGCTGTCCCTTTACTGCGTAATCTTGTGTCTGGGCCTGGCTGTAATCCCCATGCGATTAATTAAGCCTTTTCTTTTTGCCTGTGATAACATTGGAACACTTTTGCAGCGCAGTGATACTGCCGGGCAGACGATAGGTGATACAAAAGACGATGATAGTCTTATCGGGGGATAACGATGCTACGGTCAAAAGACATTATGAGAATATTAAGTCTGTGTGGAAACTATGGCCAGGCGAAGTGTATTCAGCGATTGTGGCTGTTTGATAAAGCGGAGAAAAGAATGCATTTGTAGATCAATGAAGGAAATATTGGATGAGATATATTTGTGTTTAAATTAATGTGGGACTGAATAGAAATATGCTGTACCTATTCTCCACTCATATATTAATGAAAACGAAGTTTAAAGATGAGATAAATTTACAAAGTATGGCAAAATTTAGACTTATTATGTGCCTCAGAAAATATGTATTCCTATTCAAGGCCGGCCCGGTTTTTATAGTTCCAACAGAAAATGTAGGAATATTCAAATCAAATAAACTGAATCTAATCAATAAATGCGCAAGTAAGGCTGCGTCATTAACATTCAGTGAAATCTGATCCCTAGTGATTTACATTGAAGGACATCTGATCCCTAGTGATTTACATTGAATGACATCTGATCCCTAGTGATTTACATTGAATGACATCTGATCCCTAGTGATTTACATTGAAGGACATCTGATCCCTAGTTATTTACATTGAATGACATCTGATCCCTAGTGATTTACATTGAAGGACATCTGATCCCTAGTGATTTACATTGAAGGACATCTGATCCCTAGTGATTTACATTGAATGAAATCTGATCCCTAGTGATTTACATTGAATGAAATCTGATCCCTAGTGATTTACATTGAATGAAATCTGATCCCTAGTGATTTACATTGAATGACATCTGATCCCTAGTGATTAACATTGAATGACATCTGATCCCTAGTGATTTACATTGAAGGACATCTGATCCCTAGTGATTTACATTGAATGACATCTGATCCCTAGTTATTTACATTGAATGACATCTGATCCCTAGTGATTTACATTGAATGACATCTGATCCCTAGTGATTTACATTGAATGACATCTGATCCCTAGTGATTTACATTGAATGACATCTGATCCCTAGTGATTTACATTGAAGGACATCTGATCCCTAGTGATTTACATTGAAGGACATCTGATCCCTAGTGATTTACATTGAATGACATCTGATCCCTAGTGATTTACATTGAATGACATCTGATCCCTAGTGATTTACATTGTATGACATCTGATCCCTAGTGATTTACATTGTATGACATCTGATCCCTAGTGATTTACATTGAATGACATCTGATCCCTAGTGATTTACATTGAATGACATCTGATCCCTAGTGATTTACATTGAATGACATCTGATCCCTAGTGATTTACATTGAATGACATCTGATCCCTAGTGATTTACATTAAAGGACATCTGATCCCTAGTGATTTAAATTGAAGGACATCTGATCCCTAGTGATTTACATTGAATGACATCTGATCCCTAGTGATTTACATTCAATGGCATTCTACTTCCCAGTAATTTTTATTTAATGTATTTACTGTATATTTTACTTTTAGACAGTCTACAATTCCTGGATCGTGATAGACAGTAATCGCAAAGAAATAACCTTTTCACTAATTCTTTCATTGAAAAAATTTTACACACTTGATAATACAATATTCGACGAGTGATAAAAGCCCAGGCGATAAATTCCATACATTTTTAATTATCAGAAAGTAACAATAACATTTAGTTTAAGATAATTTTCTCTTTAATTTTTGCTGCCGCGATAAACAGTGAAAGTGGATTTTATCATGAACTTTCCGGCAATCTATCATCAACCTACAAGTGTTATTTTATATTATGTGTAGGCCTAATTTTAGCTTTGTGGTCACCATAATTGCCCCCCCCCCTCTTTTTTTTTTGGTTTTGATATGAACGTCACCGATTAAATGTGCCGTGACACTCCTTTTACCCACCCCTTCCTTGATTGGAACATGTGATTCGGTTTTTTTTACGTTCCATTCCGTCCTGTTTGTTCTAAAGAATGCTATCAGGTGGCGCAACTGCCATTTTTGACAAAAACTCTGGGTGGTTCAAATTTAGTAACGATATATTATTATAAGTCGGCAGCTTTTCTATCTGATTTTTTAGATTTTTTATAAATTTCGAGACGTAATATACTTGCNATTTACATTGAATGACATCTGATCCCTAGTGATTTACATTCAATGGCATTCTACTTCCCAGTAATTTTTATTTAATGTATTTACTGTATATTTTACTTTTAGACAGTCTACAATTCCTGGATCGTGATAGACAGTAATCGCAAAGAAATAACCTTTTCACTAATTCTTTCATTGAAAAAATTTTACACACTTGATAATACAATATTCGACGAGTGATAAAAGCCCAGGCGATAAATTCCATACATTTTTAATTATCAGAAAGTAACAATAACATTTAGTTTAAGATAATTTTCTCTTTAATTTTTGCTGCCGCGATAAACAGTGAAAGTGGATTTTATCATGAACTTTCCGGCAATCTATCATCAACCTACAAGTGTTATTTTATATTATGTGTAGGCCTAATTTTAGCTTTGTGGTCACCATAATTGCCCCCCCCCCTCTTTTTTTTTTTGGTTTTGATATGAACGTCACCGATTAAATGTGCCGTGACACTCCTTTTACCCACCCCTTCCTTGATTGGAAAATGTGATTCGGTTTTTTTTACGTTCCATTACGTCATGTTTGTTCTAAAGAATGCTATCAGGTGGCGCAACTGCCATTTTTGACAAAAACTCTGGGTGGTTCAAATTTAGTAACGATATATTATTATAAGTCGGCAGCTTTTCTATCTGATTTTTTAGATTTTTTATAAATTTCGAGACGTAATATACTTGCAAGAATGTCCACTTTATGTGTGTGTGAAAATAAATATTTGTATTTTTCGAAGATTGTACCTTTTCACTTGTGTGTGTGTGTGCGTGTGTGTGTGTGCTTCTGTATAATTAAATTTGGATTTTTATAGTGTAATTAAATTGAATATTGTTAGTGTCACTATCGTTACTTATGAATACTGGTTTTCAGTTGTTTGTTACGTATTGTTCATTTAACGAGGCAAAGCTGATCACAGATTAAATGTTCAAAACCATGTAACCTTACGTAACAACAAGGATTGTACCTTCAGCCTACCAGCATTCTACCATCAGCCTACCAGCATTCTACCTTCAGCCTACCAGCATTCTACCATCAGCCTACCAGCATTGTACCTTCAGCCTACCAGCATTCTACCATCAGCCTACCAGCATTCTACCTTCAGCCTACCAGCATTCTACCATCAGCCTACCAGCATTCTACCTTCAGCCTACCAGCATTCTACCATCAGCCTACCGGCATTCTACCTTCAGCCTACCGGCATTCTACCTTCAGCCTACCGGCATTCTACCATCAGCCTACCAGCATTCTACCTTCAGCCTACCAACATTCTACCTTCAGCCTACCAGCATTCTACCTTCAGCCTACCAGCATTCTACCTTCAGCCTACCAGCATTCTACCATCAGCCTACCAGCATTCTACCTTCAGCCTACCAACATTCTACCTTCAGCCTACCAGCATTCTACCATCAGCCTACCAGCATTCTACCTTCAGCCTACCGGCATTCTACCTTCAGCCTACCGGCATTCTACCTTCAGCCTACCAGCATTCTACCTTCAGCCTACCAGCATTCTACCTTCAGCCTACCAGCATTCTACTTCAGCCTACCAGCATTCTACCTTCAGCCTACCAACATTCTACCTTCAGCATACCAGCATTCTACCTTCAGCCTACCAGCATTCTACCTTCAGCCTACCAGCATTCTACCTTCAGCCTACCAGCATTCTACCTTCAGCCTACCAACATTCTACCTTCAGCATACCAGCATTCTACCTTCAGCACACCAGCATTCTACCTTCAGCCTACCAGCATTCTACCTTCAGCCTACCAGCATTGTACCTTCAGCCTACCAGCATTCTACCATCAGCCTACCAGCATTCTACCTTCAGCCTACCAGCATTCTACCTTCAGCCTACCAGCATTCTACCTTCAGCCTACCAACAGTCTACCTTCAGCCTACCAGCATTCTACCTTCAGCTTACCAACATTCTACCTTCAGCCTACCAGAATTCTACCATCAGCCTACCAGCATTCTACCTTCAGCCTACCAGCATTCTACCTTCAGCCTACCAACATTCTACCTTCAGCCTACCAGCATTCTACCTTCAGCCTACCAGCATTCTACCTTCAGCCTACCAGCATTCTACCTTCAGCCTACCAGCATTCTACCTTCAGCCTACCAGCATTCTACCTTCAGCCTACCAGCATTCTACCATCAGCCTACCAGCATTCTACCATCAGCCTACCAGCATTCTACCTTCAGCCTACCGGCATTCTACCTTCAGCCTACCAGCATTCTACTCTATTCCAGACAGTATCACTTTCTATCTTTATTACAATTATTACTCTTTAGATAACACGATTATATCAATCACTCTAGCACAATTTCATATTGTATTATTATTAACGTTAAATGCATGTCCCTTCACATGTTTCCTACCAATGTCTGGCTGACTCTGCGGAAATATTTATTGTGAGTACCTTCCATGTTTTCTATTTCTAAATACGCATCGAGTGTAAAGCATATAACTGTTTTTTGTTTTTTTTATTACTGGGAAATTTTGCTTAGCTTCCCAACCGTCACATTTGATCATCCTCTAATCACTCCTGGTGTGATGAAAGTTTTAATGAGAAAAAAAAAAAATATCGGCACACTTTACGAGCGAACTAGTGCTATCTTCTATCAAATCCACTGTTAAGCTAATCTGTCTCATTAAAATAGTCTACGTCCTTAAAAAAAAATAAAAAATAACATGGATTGGTTTATGTAGCTAGAAATGGCCCCTTGGCGTGAAAAATAACCTAAATTACATTTTTGAAAAGCAATTTGATGTTATGGCTTGATCCTTAACAGTCTTATCGGTAATATATATATATATTTATATATTTCCAAATTTTTTTAAAAATTAAAAGCTTTTGATTGCCTATGAAGGAGTTAGCGTACATACATGTTGAGTAGCCAGAAGGAGTTAGCGTACATACATGTTGAGTAGCCAGAAGGAGTTAGCGTACATACATGTTGAGTAGCCAGAAGGAGTTAGCGTACATACATGTTGAGTTGCCAGAAGGAGTTAGCGTACATACATGTTGAGTTGCCAGAAGGAGTTAGCGTACATACATGTTGAGTTGCCAGAAGGAGTTAGCGTACATACATGTTGAGTAGCCAGCTGCCGCAGAGATTAACCATTGTTGGAACAGGTAGCCAGCAAGCTGTTTGTCAGCATCATTCTCCGTGCTACCATCGACGTGCTGCCGTCGCCGCTCTCTGCTCCTGAAATACGGGACAACTGCTCGCCGTGATTAGTTGATCCCCCGCCCTGTCTATTGTTGGCAATAAATACTTGCCCCGCCACCCCTCACCCCCGCTCTCATTTAAGGAGAGAAAGAACAAGAGAGAAATTAAAGGAGTATGTCGGTGCTACCACTAAAACTGCCCGCTGATAAGGAACGCGGTTATAAGGCATGGATTGATATTGACGGCAGAATTTAAAAAAAAAAAAAAAATTATGATAATGGCAATGCTTTTTATAAAGTTCTTTTTCATGAGATGATGTAGACAGGGACATTTTTTGCAAGACTTAACGAGCGGTAAAAACATGTGTTAATAAATACAACGTTGCTAAATCAAGGGAGAATTGTTTTAAAAAACAACAACAACTCTTTTTAATGATTTGTTTTTATCATGAATTAAACTCGTCCCGATATACAAAGTCTTTTTTTTTTCTCGTTTGTTTTCATCATTTGCTAACTATTGTCAGCTGCAGAGAACAAAATATTCAACCCCAATCGAAAATCACGGATCACGGGCTACGNCATGTGTGGTGACACGAACAGTTCAAGTCCCCGAAGTAAAGAATGCCTGCAAACTATAACCACAAAAATGAAAACAGTTGTCTACTTCCGGTTCTGGTCCATTCTAACAGCAAGGCGGCATTGGAGGTTTCAAGATTGAAGCTTGGGACTCGGGCTAGTAGATTCATTGGAAAATCGTTTTTTTTTTAATTTTTTTTTTTTGATTGCGTGTTTTTTTTTTTTTTTTTTATTTTTTTTTTTAATTTTCAGAACCCCTCCCCCATTTGCTTGATATCACATTTTCTAAAGGGTTTATGTGAAATACTTTGTTGTCAGGATTGTTTACTAAACTTGTTTGTACGATAATCAACTGATAAATTGTATTAAAACAGGAAACAAATTCCCACTATTCTAACACCTTTCAGCACATCTCGTGAACGCACATCTCGTGAACGCACCGCGGTGTCAGTGGAAAACATGGCAGAAAACCCAGAGAAAACATGGAGATGGCCTACTTTCTCCTGTTTAAACACCATTTGGTTACCCTTGTTTCAGTTCCGTCCACCTTTAATCGCTCGCCATTCAATCTGCGCCATGCTGCTGATCTATTGCTTGGTCTAACCAGTGAGTCGTCTGTGTCATTCTCTCATTTAAAACAATTGACTAGGCTACGATACCCTCATAACTGCAGAACTCCACGACTATCAATACTATAATGACTATATATCTTCATCATTAAAGCAAATTTTATAGCAAAGGTACCTAACCAAGAACTTTTAATTGTTCCACTTTTTGTTTAAATGGGGGCTATAATTTTCAAGAAAAATGACTATATTAAATAAAACTGCCCTCTTGACGCTTATTTTTTTTTTAAAAGTCGATGACTTAAATTTAAGTAAATGTATAACACCCCCCCCACCCACCCACTTAGCCTGTCCAAGAGACCTAGGACTCATAGTAGGAGTAAAGCTAGCAAGGACTTTTTGGCTAGACTAACAGAACCTTTGGGACTAGACTAAGCAGGACTTTTGGGCTAGACTAAAAAGGAATTTTTGGACTAGACTAAGCAGGACTTTTGTGACTGGAGTAGGAGGGACTTTCGGGACTAGACTAGGAACTACTTTTGGGACTAGACTAGGAAGGACTTTCAGGACTAGACTAGGAAGTAATTTTGGGACTAGACTAGGAAGTAATTTTGGGACTAGACTAGGAAGTAATTTTGGGACTAGACTATGAAAAACTTTTTGGACTAGACTAGGAACTTTTTTTAGGACTAGACTAGTAAGTAATTTTGGGACTAGACTAGTAAGTAATTTTGGGACTAGACTAGGAAGTAATTTTGGGAGTAGACGATAGTATAGTAAGTATTAACTTTGACTATACTCAAATTCTTAATATATCTCACTAAAATGAATTTTAGAGAATGTATTGGATTTTTGAAAACTTCGTAGTACGTTAACAGTAAGGCTTCATAGGCATTGCACCTACGGTTCTAAGTGATGTGCACTGTGGACGACATTCAGTAAATATTTGCTTTTATTATAAATCAAAATGCGCGCTATCAACTGTTTTAAAATTCAAGTATAATTGTAACGATAGAGGTCAAACTGGGGAAATATTTTTATTGAAGAGTTGGTTAGCTCCCTTCTAATAGCAATGTTCTTTATAGAGAATATGTTTGTTATCGTTCTAACACGACTTTGTTATCGTTTTAACACGACTTTGTTATCGTTCTGGCATCTTTGTTATCGTTCTTACATGTATTTTTTATCATCGCTCAAAGATGACTTTCTTATCGCTCTGACACGACATAAATATCCTGAAAACCATCAGATCTTTTCTTTTGTCTCAGATGGACGCCCTAGAGGTCAGGTCGGTTTGGATGATTGCTGTAATAGCTGTGCATCACGTGACCGTCAAAGGTTACTCCAGGGTTTGTGACGATGAGCCGTGTCTAAACGGTGGGCAGTGCATCGACCTGGGGGTGCCAGGGGGAGCACAAGAGGTATATATTTTAGTTATCAAGCTTGGGGTGCAGGGTGCTCAAGAGGTGGTCTGTCGTTGCAGAATCCACTGTTTCTATTTGCCAACAGATCTTTTTGTATGTCGGGCCAATGTGATGCCTAAAGCAACCCCACTGCTAAGCACTGCCTTCTACAGTGAGAAATTAATCTCTTATTTTAATTTTATGGCTCGTTCAAACAGTGCATAACAAAGGACGATACCATAGAGAAATACAATAGCAAAAATACGACACTCAAAACTGTACTAATTACAATTAATTAGATTTATTTGAGTACAGGTATTAATATAATTACAAAACAAAAGAAATATAAATACAAATCATCAACTTACAGAGTATTGGATGTCTCGTACTGGTACACAGTTAGTACAATGTGCCAAATAATAAAGTACAATGATGGATGCGAATAAACACATATGAGTAAACCCAATAATACACTTGTCTCGTGAAGAGAAAAATATCTATCAATCAATCTCTCCCGTCTTTCAATTCCCCGGCTTTATTAATGGGTATCGCCTATTTCTAAGAAGATTCGGGGGCAGAATATACATTGTAGTCGTGACTCGAATCTTCTCCAAATTTCTATAATTTACTACAATTTTGTACCTCATTCGAGTCAAGACAAAAAGGCAATAGATTGTTTTGTGGTAAAAAATAAAAAAAAAGATCAAAAGAAATAGGCCACGTCCAATACGAACGCAGTCTAATTTGGGGTCAAACAGAGTTCATGGCACGGGGAAAGTGTGACGTAAACACGCCCTACATAACACCCACAATGACAAGCAATACGTAACAAAGGACTTAATTCATAAGAAAACGATACACTAGTGACGTTTAGAATAATCAATGTTTTACCTTTACTATTCTGATATCATATCTACAAAATCAAATGCATTTTAATGAGAAAAGTAAAACATACATATATATATATATCAACTTATAGCACGTGAATATGTCTGGTAATAAAAGATGGTCATAGTAATCCACACACACAGTGAAAATATTAATCCTCACACGTAATAGGAAAGGTGGAAGTAATAATCCACACAAACACACAATGGTGAGTTATCACTCACCATGTCTCTCACTCAAGTCTCACTCAAGTCTGAATCCCGATTAACTGTCTATTATATAGTGGAAGGTGGGAGGGGCGGAAATTCTCGAAATCGAATCTTATCTAGAAACAAACGTGGCACATGTGAGTAAAACGTCTTTCATGCCAAGATAAGCACGTGGCACATGTGAGTAAAATGTCTTTCATACCAAGATAAGCTCGTCGCACATGTGAGTAAAATGTCTTTCATACCAAGATAAGCTCGTGGCACATGTGAGTAAAATGTCTTTCATGCCAAGATAAGCACGTGGCACATGTGAGTAAAATGTCTTTCATACCAAGATAAGCTCGTGGCACATGTGAGTAAAATGTCTTTCATACCAAGATAAGCTCGTGGCACATGTGAGTAAAATGTCTTTCATACCAAGATAAGCACGTGGCACATGTGAGTAAAATATCTTTTTTACCAAGATACGCACGTGGCACATGTGAGTAAAATGTCTTTCATACCAAGATAAGCACGTGACACATGTGATTAAAATGTATTTCATACCAAGATACGCACGTGACACATGTGAGTAAAATGTCTTTCATATCAAGATACGCACGTGGCACATGTGAGTAAAATGTCTTTCATGCCAAGATTCGCACGTGACACATGTGAGTAAAATGTCTTTCATACAAAGATAAGCTCGTTGCACATGTGAGTAAAATGTCTTTCATACCAAGATACGCACGTGGCACATTTGAGTAAAAAAAATTTCATACCAAGATACGCACGTGCACATGTGAGTAAAATGTCTTTCATACCAAGATACGCACGTGGCACATGTGAGTAAAATGTCTTTCATACCAAGATAAGCACGTGACACATGTGAGTAAAATGTCTTTCATACCAAGATAAGCTCGTGGCACATGTGAGTAAAATGTCTTTCATGCCAAGATTCGCACGTGACACATGTGAGTAAAATGTCTTTCATACCAAGATACACACGTGACACATGTGAGTAAAATGTATTTCATACCAAGATACGCACGTGGCACATGTGAGTAAAATGTCTTTCATGCCAAGATTCGCACGTGACACATGTGAGTAAAATGTCTTTCATATCAAGATACGCACGTGGCACATGTGAGTAAAATGTCTTTCATACCAAGATACGCTCGTGGCACATGTGAGTAAAATGTCTTTCATACAAAGATAAGCTCGTTGCACATGTGAGTAAAATGTCTTTCATACCAAGATACGCTCGTGGCACATGTGAGTAAAATGTCTTTCATACCAAGATACGCACGTGGCACATGTGAGTAAAATGTCTTTCATACCAAGATACGCACGTGGCACATTTGAGTAAAATGCTTTCATACCAAGATACGCACGTGACACATTTGAGTAAAATGTCTTTCATACCAAGATACGCGCGTGGTACGAGTGAATTTTGCATGTAATTAGTACATTTCTATAACTTGTAAACAAAATTTTTTAATGACGTGAGAGTTTTTCATCTCATTAATAAATGTCATAACTAAAGACGTGCGAGGTTGTGTGTAGCGTTGCGCCAACTGCTTAGTGAAGACACAAACACAATGAGGGGCGATTCCACACTAACAGCACACAGGCTGTAACAACTTGTTTTCCGAAATCGTAATGACTTAATTAAGGGAATCTCCCCCCCCCCCCACACCCACACTCATCCTCCGCCTCTGGTCTCCAATAAAAGTGATGCCTTGGCTTTCTGTCCACAGTTCAAGTGTTCTTGTCGAGAAGGCTTCAAAGGTCTGACTTGCCAAAAGAAAGTTGATTACTGCGCCGATGAACCTTGCGCCAACGGCGGCACATGTGTCCCCAATGGGGAGCACTATCATTGCATCTGTAGGGAAAACTACAAAGGTATGGTCATGTGGTGTATCCCCAATCCTATCATTGCATCTGTAGGGAAAACTACAAAGGTATGGTCATGTGGTGTATCCCCAATCCTATCATTGCATCTGTAGGGAAAACTACAAAGGTATGGTCATGTGGTGTATCCCCAATCCTATCATTGCATCTGTAGGGAAAACTACAAAGGTATGGTCATGTGGTGTATCCCCAATCCTATCATTGCATCTGTAGGGAAAACTACAAAGGTATGGTCATGTGGTGTATCCCCAATCCTATCATTGCATCTGTAGGGAAAACTACAAAGGTATGGTCATGTGGTGTATCCCCAATGGCGGAGCAATAAGCAGTGTATCATTATGGTTTTCGATTTATTTATTTTTTAGGGGGCTTGGGTGCGTGTTGTTCTCTATCTCGATACTATTATTCATGTCCTTATTGTCCCAGATTTTTCTTTATATGTCGGTTGAGATCATTCCGCCATCATTCACACCTTCCCAGGTAGAAACTGCGACATGAATAAGAACGACCCACCGGAGACGTGCTCGGACGAGCCGTGTGGCGACCACGGCGCATGTCAGATGGTCAACGATGACTTTCTCTGTGAGTGTTACCCCGGGTACGAAGGCCCGCGGTGCGACGAGGCTGAACCGAGCAGTGCAGAGGTAGGTTACCTGCCGTGGCTCCATAACGGTGACGGTGTTGCCATAATATACGTTCAGCATGTCATGTCCATCTTATCACTTTATCCTGCTTGAATAGGAATGCGCGCGTAACTAAAGATGACATCATGGGTCAAGCATCCTTTTAAATTAATTATTGATGGTAGAATAGGGCCTACATGGAATATATCTATATATCTATACAAACTTATACATGTATAGGAACATGCTAATGTCACTATGTAACACTGGCTTTAATAGCGCGCATTATATAAATTTCATATTGTCACATCCAACAGCATGCAAATTATTGTTCAAGACCAAATATCTTAATCTAATTGGGATATTTAAAAACATTGACCGTAATTTCTAAGTGTTTTATTTTTTATTTTACCAAAATTTAATCAATTATTTAAAAAAAATAAATAAATAAATACTTTAATATAAAATGTCAAGACTTTTTACAAGTATTTTATCTGAATGTGAGCGTTAAGAGAAATAAAGGAGATTGGAATTCTTTTTTTATTAACGAGCTATTTATTATTATGTAAGGAAACATATCGGATCAACCCTAACTTCTAGGTCAAAATTTGTTTTGTAAAAAATGCGAAATTAAATTAAAATTTATATTAATGGCTCAAATTTGTACAAACAATATTAAGATCAAATTTCCGCTTAAACCTATTGAGCCAAAAATAAGAGAGCTGATTTTAATTTTTTTTAGAATAACGTTTTCTTTATAGTTCAGGGGCGTTTAAAAGGGTAGGGCTCTGTTTTATAGAAGATAAGCATTTCTCAAAACACATTGATGTTAGAAACTTAAACATGTGTACATTATTACGTCTTCAAAAATAATTTACAAAATCTATTTTACTTTTTCCTAAATATACATTTCAATGACCTGTTAAATTGGCGTAATTTTTTTAAAGCACACGTTACATCAAAACCCGATTCAGTACATATACATAAAAATATTTTAAGATGCTGCAACCTCGCCGCATAGCATGTCAATGTAGCAACTAGTGCCATATGCGTTCTATTATAATCCCGGTAACACCGGGACATATCTTCTAGTATCGAATATCGTATCACTTATGCGGGGCTCACTGCAACAGATATTTATTTTTTTCTCGCCCCCAACCCCCCGAAACAAATAAAAAAAAAAAACTATAGCTAGTTTTGCCTCGACCAAATTCGAACCTAGACCCGAGTGATTACGTTTCATTTTATAGTGGACATTTTTTGCTGAATCAAAATTTGTAATTATTTTAATTTAAAAGAGATTAAACATTTTTTTTATTTTTTATTTTTATTTTTATAAGCAAACATTTTAAATCCAAAATTTAATTATCATTTTAGTCAAATCTTTTCTCTTATTACACACATACACACACAAAAACTCTCAACGTTATTTTTTTTTTTTTAATTACCGTGAAAAACTTACTTATCTCTCTCTCACCCACCCCCAAATTTGTTAAAATTTGAATACTTCTCTAATGTTTCAACGGTGTAGGAATTGTGTTACTTACACTGTTTTTTCCGCCTACCATTTTGCAGATCGACAGCGCATTAGACGAGCAAGATGGAGCCATTGAAAGCTCGCTGTCTGGCGAAGTGGAAGAATACACGTTTGAAATCAAGAATATCCTCATCGTGCTCTTCTCTCTGCTGATGATCATCCTGATCATCCTGCTGCTGGTGTGCATCCACTGTGCCCGCGTGTACAGGAGGCGGTCCCAGATGGACACATTCAGGGTAGGCAGGGCCGCTCGCTTTTTTACATTGATGCATACTCTGTTCGGAAGGAGAGTAGTGGGGTTGATCATGCCTGGGTGGACAGCTGGTGGTCAGGCAGGACGTGGTCAGCAGATGATCAGCGGGTATATATCGTTTTTACGACTCCGGCTCAGAGGCCATTTGGGTTCTGAGCACTATACCGTAATCTATGGAAGTAGCATGGACAGCGACTAGAAAAGGTTGATTTTTGTTATTTCTTCATAAAATTTGGTCCTCAATAAAAAATAAATTGGATAAATTGTAGTACCATGGCGGTGCCAGATATTTTTAATAAGACAATAAAACCACTTGGTAAATACGTTAAACCAGGGGGTCTCCAACTACAATTATACGGGGGCCGCAGGAGGAAGTGTCTGAGTGAGCCTGGGCCGCATAAAGTATTCCACACAAAAAAAGCGATTGCAAATTCAATCAAGTACAACTGTTACACTCTGCTCAACCTTTATTAACAACCAATAAAAACAATAAGGGTTCTCAAGAACTAGACTTCACTTACTTCCTCCTACGCATTGTTGCCAGAGACCTGGCAGCGCTTCATCTTACACAGCTGAGCAACATTTGGCTTGAGTTAGGAAGCAACTGAGACCCTCAGTATAATCTGGAAATCTCTGGGAAGTTGGAGGGCAATGATCTCATAAACTGTTCAAGCTTGTCTAGTTTTTTCCATTTACCGCCCTGAACATACCTTTGAGTTCAGAATTGCACTGAAGATCAATCAGCTCCATTTGAAGAAGAAAAAAAAAGGAAAAGGGGGGGGGGGGCATCTTCCAAATTGAGGGAGAAAGGGTCAGCGAAAATTTGAAAATTATCTCTGTGTTTTTTAAAGAAAAAAAAAGGAAAAGGGGGGGGGGGGCATCTTCCACATTGAGGGAAAAAGGGTAAGCGAAAATTTGAAAATTATCTCTGTGTTTTTTAAAGTCTGCAACATGTGATCAAATTCGAACTTCGGCCGCCATGTTTGTCTCATAAAATGCTATGAAATAACCACTTTAAGTCCGATTTAAAAAAAAAAAAAAAGGGTTTTCACTATTATAATCAACGTCCAAACTTATGCAAACATAAGAAAAATCACACTTAGAATTGTCGGTGAGATTCGACTAAATTCGTAGCGGGGGTCAAATTATAGATATGAGAATGGGGCAAACGCGCGGGCCGCATTAACACTGAACTTTGCTGTCAGGTATCAGGGCGTAAAATATCGTCCTGCGAGCCGCGAGTTTGAGACCCCTGCGTCAGGTACCTGTAGATACCAATCATTTCCTCTTGATTTTATTCTACCCTCTTGATATTTTTCTTTGGATCCACCTCACCACAAGCCTAAAAAAAAAAAGTATGCTTAAGAATTGATACTTGCACCTTCTCTGAACATCTGTATAGATACGTATGCACGATACTTGCACTTTCCCTGAACATGTCTATATAGATAACGTCGTACACTACATGATTGCACTTTCTCTGAACATCTGTATAGATAACGTATGCAAGATACTTGCATTTTCTCTAAACATGTCTATAGATAAAGTATGCTAGATCCTTGCACTTTCTCTAAAAAAATATCTATATAGATAACGTATACTAGATATTTGCACTTGTTCATGAATATAATTCCCAGAGAGCACGCAAAGCTGCTGGACTTTCGGAACCCCCAATGCCTGGGTGGATAGAGACGAGTAACACCATTTGCAATGATTTCTTTTGTTACTGTTGTGCAGGTCAGTAGGTCAACATACGTCGTCAATATATACACAAATATGATACAGTAGGTCAATATACGTCATCACTACATACAAAAATATGATAAAGTAGGTCAAGATACGTCATCTCTACATACAAAAATAGTATAATGTATTAAAATGATGGCAAGCCATTCGACTTTTAGAATAACGGTACCATCATTAATTACGATTAGTGCAACGCGATATACATTTAACATGATACATGCATGCAATAAAGTAATATTAACTATCAAACCCGACTGGTAAATATAGGAACTAAGTAGCACACGTTTTAGGAAAACCTGAATTTAAAAAATTGTTAAAAACTTTTAAAAAAAGGATTTTTTTAATGTAAAAATGAAAACAGACCAACTTTTTCCACATCGGATTGAGGACATTCCATTGAACGAATTCAAAACAACAACAGCCTGTTCTCTATTTAAGAACTATGAAGAAGTAAATGTGTGTGAGCTCCACCTTAATTGAGTCGGTGATAGACCGTAAAGACGAAACTGCTCACTACGTGAGGGGTTGCTGGTAGCTTCTAGCTGGTAGCTTGTAGATGCTAGCTGGTAGCTTGTAGATGCTAGCTGGTATTTTGTGGGTGGTATCTGGTGGCTTTTAGCTGGTAGGTGCGGGCGGGGGGGGGGGGATTCAACTGTTCAATGATTAATTCAACAAGGGCGTGTTTCCGGCATGTGTTACCCTGGTGGACGACGCCTTTGTTACAACCAACCGGTTACTGTAAAGTTCACTACGTTGGGATTTGTTTGCTTTAATTGTGTACTTTTCCTCGCTATGTACTCCATATTTTAATTGTATTCATCCCGAAAGATTCTTCCGTTCGCTATTGCCTCTTCCCTGACGACGCCATCACGGCTCCCTCTAGACAAATGGTCGGCAAATCGCGGCTCTTTAGCGACCTGAGTGCGGCTCGGCAAGTCGGTCAAAAATCGGTTTGGACTATGAAAAACATGTTTTTTGACAGGTTTTTGAAAATAAATTAAGCTCTCAATTTTTTTAAATCGTCCTGCTGCTGATTTTTTATTCGTTAGACTAATGAGTTACATCTCCACGCTCTTTAACCCTCCAGCCAGACCACACTACCCTCTCAACCCTCCAGCCAGACCACACTACCCTCTCAACCCTCCAGCTAGACCGCACTACCCTCTCCGTAACAAAGTTTCAACCCTCCAGCCAGACCGCACTACCCTCTCCGTAATAAAGTTTCAACCCTCCAGCCAGACCGCACTACCCTCTCCGTAATAAAGTTCGATTTTAGTTGTTCTCTACGCACCCCCTCCGGTCACCACCTATTTCCGTACGTGCTTACCATTTCCCCACACCATCGCCTCTCAACGAAGAGTGAAACATCTCACTTTCCATCTTCATCTTTACGACATTCTCATACATCTTTTAACATTGATAAATCTTTCATCTTTTCTTTCTTACCTCCAGTACAGCTGGTCTCATCAAGTCATAAAATTGATACAATTTTGCCTTTCACATTACATTTAAACAAAAATTTCAGTTCCATGTCTGTACATTTATATTAAGATATCCTCTCTGTTATATTCCGTTTCTGTGATATTTCTTCCAAGATAACAAAACGAAGTGGCCACCGCCTGACTCACCTCCAAGACAAGAAGGTCAGGACATTTGGCCCCCTAAAAGAGCATCATCATTTCTACCGGGCCAGCCTTTAACGTACCCACCAGGCCCACCTTCAGTACATCCACCGGGCCAGCCTTCGACGTATCCACCAGGTCCACCTTCCGCACATCCACCGGGCCAGCCTTCGACGTATCTACCAGGCCCGCCTTCTTCATATCTACCAGGCCGACGTTCAACATATCCACCAGGGCCACCTCCACCAGCCCCACTTGAAGGAATGGAAACTCAGTGGACGGATCGACGATATGAAGTCTCGCCTGCTCCTTCACATCACACGTGGTCACAGCCACCCATTGTGGATGACGGTAAGTTTCTGCCTGCTCCTTCACATCATACGTGGTCACAGCCACCCATTGTGGATGATGGTAAGTTCCTGCCTGCTCCTTCACATCACACGTGGTCACAGCCACCCATTGTGGATGATGGTAAGTTCCTGCCTGCTCCTTCACATCACACGTGGTCACAGCCACCCATTGTGGATGACGGTAAGTTCCTGCCTGCTCCTTCACATCACACGTGGTCACAGCCACCCATTGTGGATGATGGTAAGTTCCTGCCTGCTCCTTCACATCACACGTGGTCACAGCCACCCATTGTGGATGATGGTAAGTTTCTGCCTGCTCCTTCACATCACACGTGGTCACAGCCACCCATTGTGGATGACGGTAAGTTTCTGCCTGCTCCTTCACATCACACGTGGTCACAGCCACCCATTGTGGATGACGGTAAGTTCCTGCCTGCTCCTTCACATCATACGTGGTCACAGCCACCCATTGTGGATGACGGTAAGTTCCTGCCTGCTCCTTCACATCATACGTGGTCACAGCCACCCATTGTGGATGATGGTAAGTTCCTGCCTGCTCCTTCACATCATACGTGGTCACAGCCACCCATTGTGGATGATGGTAAGTTCCTGCCTGCTCCTTCACATCATACGTGGTCACAGCCGCCCATTGTGCATGACGGTTAATTCCTTCACAAAATGACGTATTTTATCATGTTGGCTGCCATTTGGGGAACAAAGCATTACCATCAAGTAGTGTTTCTTTCAGGCATTTCTTCAGGCGGGCTTTGTTCCCCTGTAGCCCCCTCATCCCCTTACAGGAGAAATGTGTACAAAAAAGGGGGGGGGAAGGGGGGGAGGACAATTTTTAAAAAAACGACGAAGAAACTTTTTGTTATCCATGGGAAGTCATCGGAATTTTTTAAGTACATTGTTCGAAATAGATGTGTTTTTTCCTACTTGATTTATGTAGTGCGCTACGAAAATCATACACAAACTTATCCTTAAAATACTTACAATCTTAAGCCAGCAATCCTTTAAATGCGCAATTATCCTTCATTTACACGCACTATTATCCTTACTTTACATCAATTATTATCCTTACTTCATACACAAAATTAACCTTCCTTTACACATGCAATTACCTTTGCATGTCACACATATTCTTCCCACAGCCTTAACTTTACACACAAAATCATACCTTCATACCTAATACATACACAAGCATCTTATATTCTCAATTTACACACACAGTCATATAATATTCCTCCTCACACACTGTCCTCCTCTATACTTCACCACGCACACAATCAATGCAAGGTAATAATACTTTATGAAATCTCCCCTATCTACTTTCCAGTTTTTGACCCGAGCGTTGCTCGGATATACACAAGTGATCCCGTCGGCCCGGAGTTCTTCGCCTATGAAGATCCGAACGATGCCGCCATGGTTTATGATGACTGCAACGTCAACAAACACGTGTACAGAAGCAACAACGCCCGGCGAACTTCCGGTCGGAAGGTGCAGCAACGTCCCCCGGAGCAGAGATATGTGGAGAAGCACAGCAGCGTCCCAGAACGCAGCCAAAAGCAAAGAACTTCACACCACGCGCGCGACCGTTCTCCAAGAATCCCCACAGTTCGCGCGCCGAGAGGTTCATTGCCCGGCTTCACTAAAACCTCAGCAACGTCCGCAAAGCGACCCGTGACATATTCCCTTCCCAAACCCCTAAGTGGTCCGATTAGAGATAATCGCTGGGTGGGTTCGGATAAGGAGTCGAAAAGGTGGCGAAACAAAGACAATGATGTTGTCTACTTCGACGGCGGGGCTGGGGGGATCGATTCCGGCGATTACTTGACGGCATATGCCGACACCAGCGACGATGAGCACGAAGGCGGGGCCGGCTGGGGATACGAAGATGACGGGTACGCGTCGACCGGTAAGCTCTCTGAAAGCGACGCCGGTGGGAGGAGCAGGGATCCTCAGAGCTTGCACCTGTGCTCGGAGGGAGCCTCCAGGAACTATCGGGATCGGCTCCAACAGAGATCCCCTGCTCCGTGGACCGCCTCGCACCGCGAACGAGCCACCGAATACTCACGGGACCAGAGCGAAGGTAAACTGAGTGACGGCGAAGACGAGGAAAACGAAATGAATGAAGGCCGCTTTCGGGAGTCAGAAGGACGAAACGGGAATTCCAATCAGATGGCCGATTCTGGATGTCATGCCGGGGAAAGACGGATAAAAAGCATTCTCAAAAACAATAAAAGCAAGTGGCCAGCTGGAACCGTGATCCACGTGAGACCCACTGTGGTGGACGGGCGTCGGCGGGCGCAAATCATCAGGGAGTCGGATAAAACCCCGTGCGGCGGCACCCGGTATGGGCCGCAATATCGCCAGCATGTGCCGTATCAACAGCTCCGAGCACAGAAACGCTCTCCTTATCCCCCAGCTTACCCGCCGCCCCTGTACGAGGAGGTCGCCTATACTTGAACATGACCTTGAGGAAAGCAGGGACAAGCATTACTCAGTTTAACGGATTCTTTGCCGGTGCGCAAATTCGAACGCGGCGTCAGGGGTGCGGTTTCGGGCTCTATGGCTCCGACGCGAATGCACGAAAAGAATCAGTGCGGGACGATGTGTCGCTGATGACAGATTGCACTACAGAGAAGATATGTCATTGATGACAGATTGCACTACAGAGAAGATATGTCATTGATGACAGATTGCACTACGGAGAAGATATGTCATTGATGACAGATTGCACTACAGAGAAGATATGTCATTGATGACAGATTGCACTGCAGAGAAGATATGTCATTGATGACAGATTGCACTACAGAGAAGATATGTCATTGATGACAGATTGCACTACGGAGAAGATATGTCATTGATGACAGATTGCACTACAGAGAAGATATGTCATTGATGAAAGATTGCACTGCAGAGAAGATGACACTTCAAAAGATGGGAACATTAAAATAAGTCTAATAAAAAAAAATGATGACGAAATCAACCCTTCAAAGTTGCTGACCAGATGGGTAAATGAGAGAGACTAATATTAATGCATCACACAGCATTCATTCGAAAAGATTTTGGTCATTGCCCGTTGACGTTTAGCTATTAAACGATTTTGGTCCAGCCTCAATGCAAATGACCTTGGACCTATTGACTCACGACTTGTGATTCTTGTCTGCTTTTATGGTCTCCAGCATGGCATGACAATCGTTGAAAACTACTCCACCGAGTCTTGCGATCACTGTTTCAAGTAGACGGGAAAGGGAATGCCCTTTAAAAAAAAAACCGTTAACACCCCCCTCCCCCTCCCATCTTGGCGCTATAAAAACTTCATTTTCCCAAAAAGCGCCAAAAGTTCCTCATTCAGTGAAAATTCTGCTGATAATAATACTAGAGTGCACCACACACAGCTTTACCTTCTTTCTAGTTGACAGAGCTCAAGGGGTCTCAGTGGCATCCTGTTTTTGAACCTGTACAGGGCAGTTTTTAAAGTTCTCTTGTATCGGTCAAATATAAACATAGTCTGGTGAGTGGCCAACCACGGTATTTATTTATGAGACCGTAGTCATCTTCCTATTGTTGCCATGGGAGTAGGATCATTCTTTCGAGGTCCTTCATCCGATGCATAACTTGATAGCCTCACTTATGCCAGTTGCTTGCTACCCGGTTGTCCTACATTAGGAAGCGCGGTTGTGTAAGCTCTAGCCTGAGTTACGTGTCAGTTGTGGTACCTTGTGTTGGCTATGGCTTTCTGCCTCCACCTCCTGGGAGCCGCTCTAGGTTTGACAAGATGTCTAAAGACACTCTGTCCGCTATGGTAGCCCATGGTTTTTACTCCCAATTGCGCAAAAAATGAATTTAAAGCCCAGTTCTGGTCCAGCCAAGGCCTAGTTCTGGTCAGCCAAGGCCTAGTTGTTCTGGTCCAGCCAAGGCCTAGTTGTTCTGGTCCAGCCAAGGCCTAGTTGTTCTGGTCCAGCCAAGGCCTAGTTGTTCTGGTCCAGCCAAGGCCTAGTTGTTCTGGTCCGGCCAAAGCCCAGTTCTGGTCCAGGCAAGGCCCAGTTCTGGTCCAGCCAAGGCCTAGTTGTTCTGGTCCAGCCAAGGCCTAGTTGTTCTGGTCCAGCCAAGGCCCAGTTCTGGTCAGCCAAGGCCTAGTTGTTCTGGTCTAGCCAAGGCCTAGTTGTTCTGGTCCAGCCAAGGCCTAGTTGTCCTGGTCCAGCCAAGGCCCAGTTCTGGTCCAGCCAAGGCCCAGTTCTGGTCCAGCCAAGGCCTAGTTGTTCTGGTCCAGCCAAGGCCCAGTTCTGGTCCAGCCAAGGCCTAGTTGTTCTGGTCCAGCCAAGGCCCAGTTCTGGTCAGCCAAGGCCCAGTTCTGGTCCAGTCAAAGCCTATCTCCGAGCCAGATTTTCTAGTAACAGGTATGCTGCCAAGAGAATAGACAGGCATGCTGGAAATCTTTACTGACCTCACACCATTCAGATAAAAAGCCCTGAGCATTACTGAGCTAACATCCAGTTGTGTACACATAATTCCTCAAATAGACGTAACGAAGTCTTTTCATTTTCAAAACAAGTCCAAGTCAAAAGAAGGACAAGTTACAGCAAACCTTGTGAGTTAGCAAAAAGGACATATTAAACTGTCTTGTGAATTAGTGGGTACGGTAGGAATGACAAATTAAAAAGGTGTTTTGACTTAGTCGTTCAAATTGAAACACATTTGAGCCTGTCGGCCTTCGCCAGTGTGCACACTGAAGCAGATTTAACCAACTGTCACACTGATGCAGATTTCACCAATGGCCACACTGATGCAGATTTAGCCAATTGTCATATTGATGCTTATTTCACCAATTGTCACACTGATGCAGATTTTCAAATGTTTACATTGGTGCAGATTTCATAAATTTTCACACTGATGCAGATTTCATAAATTATCACACTGATGCAGATGTCACCAATTGTCACACTGATGCAGATTTCACATATGTTCACAGACGGAGACAATCATGCCACCAGATGTATTTCATCTTAATCCCCCAAGAGACATTTTTGGTTTAATTGTGTACGTTTAATTGGCAGTAGACAAAGTATAACTCGTTGTGCAGCATTTGTCAAGGGAAACTCGTTAGTTCTTGATACCACTATAATAACCTATTGTATGAGTCATGTTGATGAACTCTTGTAATAATTTCACTGCATTTTTTTTAAAAAGCGTATGGTTTTTAATGAATTGTTTACAAGGGATGTAACCTATGTACAAATGAGTTTCAGTTCATAATATTTATATCATTTTTCTGTTGACAAATTTACAACCCCTTTTATCAAGTTATACACTGAAGAGAATAAACTACTTTTCTTTTTTTATTTATTATTGATGTATGCATCTTGTTGGTTTTGATGGTTTTCATCAGAGTAATTTGGTGTTATTAGATAGCCAATCAAGTAGGTTTTAATGGTCTTCATCAGAGTAATTTGGTGTTATTAGATAGCCAATCAAGTAGGTTTTAATGGTTTTCATCAGAGTAATTTGGTGTTATTAGATAGCCAATCAAGTAGGTTTTAATGGTTTTCATCAGAGTAATTTGGTGTTATTAGATAGCCAATCAAGGAGGTTTTAATACATATTTTATATTTAATTAGCCTTTTTTAGGGCTGGTCAGTTTTGACATCGTAATTAGCGATGTTTAATGAAAATAACATATTTTGATAAAACATATGACATAGTATGATGATATTTAGTACAACAAATAAACCTTCAAAACAAGAGAGATCTAAAAGCATTTTAATCATATTTAAAACATGACAAAATGTCAGTCTAGATGACATCACACAGTGACATTGACTTCTTTTGATTGCAGAACAATAAAAAAAAATATATATATATCAACAGTTTCACTGGCACATACACATTCTTCACCTAAAAGCTGAACAGCTGAAAAGCGTTGACAAATTGCTCTGTTGCTTCAATCTGCCGCTTAAGTCCAAGAAACTTTTTAAAAAGCTCAGCTTTATAACTGTATATAGCGAATAATATATGCATCCAATCAGTAACTGCTAAATTCTAACATTTAATATTCAAACAGCATTAACACCAGACAGCACATTAGCTTAGCATTTATCAGGTTTTTACAAGTAACCCATTCATGTTAGAATGACATTGGCCATCTTCATGAAACGAGCAATGCCAACAAATTTGAAAATAGAGCTGCACATGCGGGCTTAAATTACCCTAGAGCAAGGCAATTTTAGAAACATATAACACAAGATGTACAAATAAAATGATTTATTTTGATGAACAAAATAACATCGGGAATGTTATAATAAAATTGTACGATCCACAGCATTCCATTTAACACCAGTGCCAGGAACATTATTTTTACTGGTTGTTTGTAAATATTGGACTGGACTCGACAGCTATGCTTTCAATGGCGCATTCATCAGTACCTCTGCGAATCCAGAAATATCCATCCTGGCCCCATCCGGTGCCCCAGCTGTTTTTCACAATCCAGTATTTTTCTCCGGAGCTTTTATCCACTCCCCATCCGACCAAAAGGACAGCATGGTTGGTCAGTTCGAATGGATTGAATTTGTTGAGACCGGCAGAGAGCTTGTGATGGTAGACGCCAGATTTGTAATTAAAGAAATCATCGTACACCTCAAACGCAACACCGATTGGGCCCCTCTCATAAACTGCTTGCATCATCACAGCTTCATTACAGCTAAGACAAAACAAAAGGGGTGGCATGATCATTAAATTGATAAGTATATTGGTCCAACTCTTGTACACTAGGAAACATCCTGCATGTAAACAAAAATGTGATCTTCCTGCTACATCTACACCATTTACCACAACAGTTGTAAGGTTAATCCATAATTTTTACCTAAGCAAGGTAACTAAAGTTGGACAAAACAAACAAAAAACACCAAAACCAATCAAAAACCCAATTTAAAGATGTCAGGCCTCACAAAACATCTTCCAATCAAAACAAAAACTAAGGATGCTGGGCCATACAAAACATTTTTAGTATAAATGTAAACAAATTTGGAACATTAAAAATTAAAACCTTTAGAAAATAAAGAAATTTAAAAAAATGCCCCAAAATTTTAATCATTTTAAAAATAAAATGGACAATTCAGCTGAAACATTTGTTCCATTGTATTGATGCCAACACTTAACTCTGGCCACAATCAAATTGTTGAATGTGTACAATGGACTTGATCAGGCGTAATTTTTCGAAAATGTACACTGCAAGTTGTTTCAGCCTAATTATTGAATGTGTACACTGGACTTGATTCAGCTGCAATACTTTCTATACTGCACTCATCTGTCCCACGTCTAATCCAGAAAAACCCTTCCAGACCCCAAGCATTCCCCCAGCTGTTTTTTACAATCCAGTACTTTTCCCCGCTTCTAGCGTCCACACCCCAACCAACAACAACCACGACATGGTTGGTGATTTCAAATGGGTTAAAGCGATCATCCAGGCCTTTGACTCCTGTGTGATGATAAACTCCCGATGAGTAGCTCATAAAGTCGTTGTAAACTTCAAAGCTCACTGCTATGGGACCACGGTTGTAGATAGCTTCCATCATCAAAAACTCGTTACAGCTGCGAGAGGGAGGGGGGGGGTAAAATTTGGACTAGTTTCATTTGGTAATAAGCCTAACTTAGTTACTGTTACTAATTTTACTGTGCAAAAAAAAAAAAAAAAGTAAAAAATAAGAAAAACTAAGAAAAAAGTGGGAGGGGGGGGGTAAAATTTGGACTAGTTTCATTTGGTAATAAGCCTAACTTAGTTACTGTTACTAATTTTACTGTGAAAAAAAAAAAAAAAAAGGTACAAACTAAGCAAAGCTCAGATAAAAGCCTGGTTTTATTTGAAATTTGAAGGCTATCAATGATTGGAATGAACAGTATGGAATGACGTGCCAATGTGACTTGAAAAAAGTCATGTACACTATTCTATCATTTGCATTCAGAGAAATTCAGAGTTTAAAGGTGAGGGAAAAAAAGGCCATATTTAATACTTTTAATGCCTTGTTATTTCATTTTTCTTTTGTTTTTTTATGTCAAAATCACATACAAGATAAATCTAGTTTGGTCAAGATATTTCATCAAATATTTCCTGACAACATTTTAGTGAGAAATAAGGTGGAATTTTGTTCAGGTATCCCTGGTCAAACACTCGAGCTGAAGTGTGACAGCAAGTTTAATAATTACTTCTGTGAGATATTCAGCCATTTTAAAGTTTTTTTGTCATAAGACAAGCTATAGATTTATTTAACAATTCTGACACCTTGAAAAACTTTAAAAATGCTGATTGTTAAGTAAACATAAATATAAAGTACCACCAATTTTATTTCGAGTATTAAAAATGCCTTAAAATTAGTGGGAAAACCCGGATATTAAAGTAAAGTCAAACTTACGCTCCATAGTACCCTCCGACATATTTGTAGTTGGTGAAATAGTGGCGGGGACACTTGGGGTCAGTCTGGCATTTTCCATCAACACCTTTGTACGGGTTGCAGCCCTCAAGGACCAGACCATAGTCCTCAGCATACTTGCCACTTATAAGGTAGGGGAAGCCACCACTGCAACCTGTGGTAAACCAGCAGAGTTATCTTAAGGTATCCAAAGATCAAATTGAGTGTTTGTTCATAAGATTAAGATGTCTATAGGATGAGATGTAAAGTAGTTCAAAGTTTTATTTAGTTCAATTGGGCCAGGATACAAGTGTCTTAAATGGTTTAATCGTAACAAGATGCAAGTGTTTTAAATGATTTTTTTTAAACATTGTGATTAAATTTTTTATAAAGAATTTAGAAGAAAAAATGTGGAAATGAAACAAAGCCTGAAAGATTGGGTGACCAAAATATTTTTTGTTCTAGAGATCAGAACAAAGTTTTACAATCATAGTCCATGGAAAGTAGCTTCAACAGCATGTATTCTAAATTACCCTGAGAGTATGGACTGCACTCCACAATGTCTTGAGTAGAAAACACAGGCTGCTGTGTGTTGTTGGTTGCTATACGAACTCTGGCCTCATCCATACCCAGTGATCCAAATGCATAGCAGCTTCCACAGTTGCCTGAAAATTTGGTGGAAAATTGAATTTTACAAAACAAGCAGTTCATGAACAGAATACAAACCTTATACTTAAAGTAAATTTGAATGAGACACATTCGTATTCTGTATGATCATTATTAAAGCTGAACCTACACTGTTTTATTTACACAAATTGTTCGTGTTTAATAAATCCACTTGAAAGATTTATCACAGTCCAATACTCGTATAATTAGTTAATTAAATTCCAGTGACCTTGGTTTCTGATGGGTGACACATAGTTGACGTTGTCCACATTCCTCCAGTCAAAGCTTTCAGGGAACACGGACATGAGCTTCCTCTGCTCATCGGTGATAGGGGCTGGCTTGGGCCGGCTGGTTGATGAATGGAAAGTTTTGAGTAAAGAATGACCTTCAATTGTGTCAAGATACTTCTAATTTACCTTAATTCTAATTTGATTCTTATTTACATGACAAACTATGCATTTACATCCCACCATTAGCTTTTTTTATGACCATATCACAGCTGTGTGGTTTTTGTTAGTTCACAGAGAGCCTGTTTATCCCTGAGCAGAGACAGTAAGACTATGTATCCCTATGGTGAAAGTGGACAGCAAGTGAGCCTATTTATCCATGAGGACATCATTCCCATCCATCCATCCATTCCTGTAGCGCTACAGCCCATGTAGGGCTTTGGCCTGCCTCACTACTTCCTTCCACTCAGACCTAACTAATGCCTTTCTTTTCCATGCTTGGACTTTCAGCTGCTGTAGATGGATATCATTCCCAGTTCTTCATAAATAACTCTTACACCTACAATTTTATTTTCCCCCCTATTAGAAGTTATCATTGAACTCAGATGGGTCATTGGCAATATTGAATATATATAAAAGACAGTTCAGTGGAATAACTAATAACTAAAGGAAAAAAAACACTGATGATCAGGACTTAGTTTATTGGTCTTTCATGGTTAACCAATTTATCAAGTTATTTTTAATAAGGCCTAACACCCACAAAATTTATGCGTGGGAATTTCATTTAATACCTGTGAAGTCGAGAGCCCTTTCCTCCTGCTAAGTTAATGTAATCATCAATGGTAAAACCTTCAAACTGATTATATGTAGTCGCCTTCCAAGATGTCTGTGCATTGTTGATGGCCCACACAAGAGCATTTGAATTCAGACTGTAATAAAATATTTGTTCAGCATCAGTATATTAACCAAGCAATACATTTTAATAAACCTTTCCATACAATGAGTTCTGGTAACAATCATCTATTGACCTGAAATCTGTTTTGTAAATTCCATTTCAATTCTACTCATAAAAAAAAAACCTCAGCAAACTGATAAGAACGTTTTTTAAAGTGAGCAAAGTCCGTAGATATTATTTTTAAGTACAAAAAAAAATGTTATAATGTAACATGATTAAGCCAACAGTAGCATCACTTGGGACGTGCAAGGATGTGGAATAGAAAAATGCAAATTTGAAAGAGCTGAAATAAGTGGCATCGCTTAGGGCTACGATGGGTGAAGACCACAACTGGTTAATCCGGTCACAAGGGGTCAACAAGAAAAAATGCAAATTTAACAGAATTTACTTGAGGTGGTATCATAACCAAGCATAGTCATTAGAAGAGCACTGTGCCATCATAACATGGCATCTCCTTACAGTAGGATGTCACTAGAGCAGGGTGTCACCGGACAGTAGGCTGCTTTCAGACTGGCAGATATTGTCCATGGAGAAGTCTGAAGGGGGTGACACAATAGAGTTTATCCCACTGGGTATCACCAAACCCTAGTGATGCCACTGCTTCCAGTGCTTAAGTTTAGAACATGCTTCTTATTTTAGGCTATTTTTGAAAACACTGTGACTACAATGTATTCTTGTAGGGAAATTTTTTATTGAAAGATTTTTTAAAATTACAATTATCTGGAATAATGTTAAACAGTCACTTCATGCAAACTTTAAATAGGTTATGAACAAGCCACTTTCCTGGTACTTGAAAAAAGGAGTCTGCATTAGACATGTGTCACGGAAATATTAACAATTGCTGGGAAAGATTGAAATAGAGCCAAAACCAGAATTGTTTTTTATTTATACACTTAGCAAAGAAGGGATGAACTATCTCATAACTGTACCCCCGACAAAGAGGATGAGAGATTTTAACCAAAACCAAGCCATTTTTATTGAAGGAGCTACAGTATGAGTCTTCATTATCTGACCTAAACTGGATCGTTGGAGAGCCATATGATTAATAATGAGTGATAATTCTAAACAGCCTGATAACAATATTTTGTGCATCATGTACCTGATTGAAAAAATTATTTGGGACTTAATTTCAATTAACTTTACATAATGGGATTGCAGGCTTAAAACATTTTCGATTGTGGCAATGAACAGTGTTCTGAAAATTGGCTTTTGATAATACATTTAATTTAAAGATTGTGACTTTGGTCAGATTGTTTAAATTTGGATCAGCAAAGGTTCAATATAATAATAATAATAATAAAGTTTATTTGAAAAACATGTTTCATCCCCAAAAGCTCCAAGCGCTGTACAAAGTCAACCATATTAAAAAGATAAATAAAAACAATCTAAAATTTACCACATTTAAAAACAGACGCAACAATATAAAACTACATACGAGCACACGAAGTCAAAGTCTTTCATCCCGTTTCAACCATAAGCAACACAAGCCAATATACATTAACTGAAAAAGATGGTAGATAGCATCACCCCATAAGGTGTTTGCGAAATAGATTTGTTTTTAAATTGGTTTTAAAGGACTCCAGTGTCTGGCTGTTTCTGAGAGCGACTGGAAGGGCGTACAAATATAATGAAGGACTCAACTGTGAATTTGAAGATTATAATAATTTGGCTAATGATATAAAAGTTACTAGTGTCCTATAGCCTCACCCATGACCATATCTGAGACTTGAGTCCTGATGACGCAGATTCAAAACTTTTCTAGCATTCTGAGATTTCTTCCCATTGTAGCATGCCCAGTCACGGCCAAGAACATCATGTGACCAGCCACCTTTAATTGTATCACAGAAACTGACGTTGCCTTCAAAGTATGAAAATCCAAAGTACTTGCGTCCAGCTACAACAACTTCAAAACCCTGGAAAAAAGTGCATTGAATATGTAAAAAACTAGAGCACAATCATAATAATTTATGAAATATTAAATTTCATGTTATTGGGGAAAATATATGAAAATGCAACAAAAATATTAAAGGCAATAAATCCTGAGCCAATTTGTCACATATTATCCTCTGATGTAGCTGAATACAAACTTTGTCCGTTTGATTAGTTTGAAAATCACTTATTTAAACATGTATACATGACGATGCAACTGATATATGATGAAAAATTGGAATCATTAGTCATATTATGACAGTTAATGTATTTCCTTATCTGCTCACTGTGACTCTTATCAGGCAAAGACTGGAGTGTCAATTGAAACATTTATGATTGTTTATTTGAAGCTGTCTGTCTCTGGCTAATAAAAAAATGCAAATACTTCAAAAATGAAATGATAAAAAATTTAAAGTTAGTTCATCATTATTCACTTTTGAGACACAATATGTTTGTTCCCTTAAATTAATTTTACTTATTTAATATTTATAATGAATAATCTTTGATTCATTGTGATTGTCAATGAAATGTTTTGTAATAATAAAGGGCATGTTAAGTTTGTCCCACCTAATATTTAATTTAGAACCATTAAACATACCTGATTATATATCAAAGTCCAGAAACCTTTGTTGTTGAATTGATCAATAGCAACATCCGGATAGATAAGCCTAATTTTAATTTTATTTTGACCTGTTCAAGAAATAAAATATATTAAGATTACCATTTAGTTACATCAGAAAAGATAAGTAAAATTCCATTGAAAGTCGGACTTAAGTCTTAAGTTAATTTTGTAGTTATTTATATAGTTTCTTACTGATATGTTTCTTTAAAGTAATCAGTAATGGTTTGAAAACAAAACAAAAATTTTAATTTTAAAAGAAAACAACAGAAACTGGGTTATAGTCACCAGCATTATCTATATTATTACTATAGGGCCTACGTATGTTTAAAATCACTATTTTGAATCTTCATAAACTATACTACAAAAAAATGGAAGATATTGAATTAATGTTATTAATATATAAAGAATATTAATAATAAATAATAATAATAAAGTTCATTTCAAAAACACGCTTCATCCCCAAAGGCTCGAAGCGCGGTACAAAGTCAACAAAAAACAAATTTATAATTCACCACACTTAAAACAAACGCAACACTATAAAAACTAATTACAAGCATACAATGGCAAAGTCTTTCTAGCCATTTCAACCCTAAACTATATTAATATAGTATAGGCTACTATTCATTAGTATACAGTAAATACAGTCCCATGGAAATTGTTGCTTTTCAGTAAATGTTAGTGGTAAGTGGGAGAAAAATTGTTGGTAGGATTATCTCCTAGGAAAGAGTATCACAGTAATGAAACTTACACCTGGTTCCTTAAACAATATGAACACAACTTGTTTTCAAAAACTAATGACTTATGCTTATTAGTATCCTCACCTCAACCACTAGTTTTAATACTCATTTTTTAAGTGAAGCAGTCTTTTAGTTTTAGCTTTAAGTAACTTAAAGAAAAACAAGTTCTTATTTGGTTTTATTGACACAGTGCTGTAGTACAGTAGAAACCTACTCCCATGTCTTTAGGTCGCGGTTTCAAACCTAAAAATTATGTATTACAATTATTAGGCCAAGGCCTAAATTTAGCATTTTAGACCTAGCCCAAGGGCCTAATTTTAATTGTCTTATGCCCAAGATTAAATTTAGTTAATAATTGATAAATCAAATAGTTTTTTTAGGCAATTTGTTATATTTTCATAATAATTGATTAGGCCTACTTATAAATTAGAGAGGCTTTATACACAACAGACTGTGTATAACTGTTATAACTTATAACATTCAGTGCTATTTCCAGCTGATAAATGGTTTACTTCTGCTAGCAATTTTAAAAAAAGAATGTACCAGAAATATGGGCTGTATTGAATCTATAATTTGTTTTAATTTTAACAGATTTTGTTATGATAGCTGTACTGCCTCAAGCTCAATGTTATTCCCAGCAGACTATGAATAACCACTCTGTATAGATTGTGGCCATGGATAAGAAACTCCCCGGCATATCCACAGTTCAAAAACATACAAGTAAATCTCCCACAAATGATGAGCTAGACCCAGTTAAATCATACAGTAATAAGGCATATCATTGCCATATCATATAGCACCAAAGATTTTTTATCAAATTTAAACTGTCACACTTTTACACATCCAATAGTGTAGCCTAGCTATGACTAAGAAGAGGCAAAATTTGATATTATATAGGCTATTATCTAACCTGGTCATAAGACAGGACAAATTATAGTTTTTTTAAATAGCCACTGAAATAAATTTGAAAACTGTAGTGAATACCAAACTACCATACCAGCTGGGACACTGGGTCAAGTTTGCAAAACCTTGGTAGGCCTACACAATATAGGAGTCTATTTATTGCTCTAATACTAACAGGCATAGGAGAGTAAAAATTGTCTTCACTTATCATTTTTTATTTCAAATCAATTAGTAAACCATTGAGCAAACTGGTTTCCATGCTATCATTAACTTAATATTTAAAAATGTACTCCACCTTGAATATTGATTTTACTATTTTTAAAACTGTTGCCAGTGTTAGTGTTGAATGGATATTGCCAAAAGATGATGAATAAATTGATCATGAATCATGGCATGGCATTTCAATTCTTTCAATTTCATGAATATTGACATAGTCATGATGCATTTTCTGAGATGTGCAACTGAGTTTTACAGTAAGTATAATTTATTGAATATACTTAATTAATTTAATACTACTACCCGGTACAGTTCCGCCAAATTATAATTATTGACATGATTGTGTAGACTAGTCCAGACTAGTACTACTACTAATACTAAGATCAGATTCTGTCCTCATTTTATTAAGAAAACGATTTGCGCTAAGAAATAATTTAGCTTAATTTATCACACTCAAGTTAGACGAAGAATGCTTGCCTGATGAGAATTTGGAACAGTCAATAGTCCGATCATTATTTCCTGGTCCAACATCGAAGATCCATTGCCCAGCAACGTCCTCATAAGTACAATTTGCTGGAGTATCTGCCTTTACATTTACTACCAAGCAGCAAAAAAACGAAAAAAGTCCAAATCCAATATTAAGAAAAGACATGACGAAAAACAAAAATTAACTGAATAAATTAAAAATGAGACAATATCTGTTTGGAATATGAGGTAGAACACGTTTAATTGGTGTCCTTATATCGCAGAAAATTTTGTTAGTTCTGTCATGTGATTTTTATACACGTGACAAAGAGAAAAGTCACATGACATATCACATGACAAAAGTCACCAGGGTTTTAAAATCTTCACTGAACAAAAGGATCTATACTACAAATTACACGTTATCTCATCTGTGACAATAGTCACCTGGGCTTTAAAATCTCAACTGAACAAAATAATTAATAATACAAATTACACGTTATCTATTCCAGTCACATTGTAATATATAAAATATAATTCCCGATAACTACGCTAAATGAAATATATCTATTTTTAATACCGCAATTGCGTTTGGTGCGTAATATTTTCTTTTCGGAAAATGAAGTCGTCTCAATATAATTAATATAAGTATGGTGTGAAAAAATATTTGGTTTTAAAGTGGTTGGGACATTAGAACATATTAATATCGTTCATGGGCGTGAACTAAAAAGTATGCAGTGACGTATCATGTGGGTAGGGGTGTAGAAAAAAAATTGGGTCGCCAATGTTTTGCGGGCTATATCTAGTATATTATATTACTTTACTTAAGTTACTTAACTTTACGCTTCTGGTGTGATGTGACTGGTGGTCTGCTTCCTAATGGACTGCTTCCTAATCAGTGAATTTGGGTTTGAGATTATATATACAAGTCAAGAGCAATTCTAAATGTTTGAAAGAAAGTATGGTTCAATTATGATTCTGCTACTATTCGTTCCCGTGTACATGGGCGCCCGCAGAAAACTTTCCAGGGGGGGGGGGGCAAAAAGTCGATTAACTTTCCAGGGGGGGGGCAAAAACATTTTTAATAATGTTTTAATTTAGTTTTTATTTAATGTTGCGTATTTGTATGATGCACGAACGGGCAGGACATCAGCTTAGTTACTTTCTCTTTTTTTTTTCTTTACTTTAATAAAATTTTTTTTTTAAAAATTTTAAGTGCCCCACCTTGCCACTACGTGCGGGCGCCCATGCCCGTGTACCAGAAGTGAGAGGTTGGGATTTAAAAAAAAAAAAAAACTTTTAAAAATATTATTGTTGGATTTGTAAGACAAAATGGGGTATCAAATGAAATATAATTGAATGGAGTATATGTTTGTAAACTTACTTCTTCAGTTTAACTAAAATAAACGACCACAAATGACATCAGAATAGCTTGAGTCTAATGGTATCCGGGTGCGAATGGCGGCGCTGCGTGTTTGGGTCCATTTCTACAATGTTGGTCGCGTTATATCTAGAGGGGGGGGGGTTAAGGATGTGGGCTGGAAAGGCGAAAGAATGTGTTTTCGACGAGTCTGTGTGCCAAGTTTCAGCTCAATAGGTTGACGGGAAGTGGGTCAATTAGTCGTCCGCAGATTTTGCCCGTCTGCCACCCAGCCGGCCATGAACAAAAATGAAGTTAAGATAAAGGATTTTAAAAGACATTATTCCAAAGACGATCTAAAACACACTGAAATAATTTTAAACTTTTTTCCTTGGCACAAAAATCTGCCCAAGAAATATAATAAAAATGGTTATTTACACAATTTTGTAAAAATAATTCTCAGCACATTAAAAAAATTTACATATTTATAAAAGTAGTTGAACTCTTTCGGAACCAATCATTGCGAATTTGCAGTGAAAATAAATTTACAAGAACAAGTCAAGAATGACGATTATCTCAGCAAGGCCTTTCAAACCCAGTTGTTGAGTTCAGCTGTCTATGTTCTATAATACCGGTATTCACTTTTCTGCGTGTTAACTTGTCCGTTGGTTCACTAGTCCTGTGTTTGGGTGTGTTATGGTGAGTTGTGGGTTTACTTGTCCTGCGTTCATTTGCGCGGCCACCGCAGCGGACACAAACCATAAAAATTATGCAGCATTAACGATCAGAAATCTGCTTAAAGTAAACCTATAAACGGGTAAGCCGCGGCGACTGCATTGCTGCCCACAGCCTTACTAAACAGAAACATGCCAAGGCCGTGGAGGCCACGTCGCTCTAGCTATGCCGACGTATTACTTTAGTGTATCAGAGAATGACTTTGGTAATCAGCAGACCAGACCAGGGAAACGGCGCATGAGCAAAAAAAGGTGCGAGGCGAGAGACTCGGCTACGTAATAGAATTCCACCAACAACAGAGACTGAGAGAGCGACCAATGTCCAAGCGTTGGGTGATGTGTAACGTGTCCTCACTCATAATGAGCAGATCTGGGAAACATTTCGAGCGGACCAGTGGTTATGTTGCGATATGTTAACTAGAAAGTTGTGCCACCCACTACCACTGAGTTTAAAAAAAAAAAAAAAAAAAAACTCTTCAGCTCGCCGAAAATGCCGCCCTCAATATATTTTTTTTTTAAAAGTGGCACCTGTGTCGACCACCCCCTCCATAGCCCCCTTCCTATGCAAGTGGATTGACTTTTTCTTGACAATTGTGATTCATAGTAGGCAAATAAGCTATTTAAAGGTCTATGGTTGGTCAGCTTGATAGATGACACTTAATTATTTAGTATATGCCACCTAAGTTGACTCTGGTTTGTGGTGAGTAAAATGAGAGGCAGTGTTAGTGATTTTATGTATCTTGATGGAACCAAGTTGCTTTGTTAGTCATCTGTTTGCAATGGTGTTTATTTCGCTACTGACATATATTTCATTACTTTCCCGCTTTTTGCCTCTTAGTCTTAGTAAATCACCAGCTATTTATTGAGAAAGAAATCGAAACTGTCACAAATAATCAAATTTTAAGAAAGGAAATTGACAATTTTATTTAAAGTTTTAACAAATATTTCCTACATAACCCCCACCCTCAAAATTCTAGCCGTGTTACGTATGTAATGGATGCACAACCGTGCAAAGGAACGACAGCGCCCTGGGCGAATGCGCTCCCTGATATTGAGGTCCCTTGCGAGTACCACCTTTACATTGCTGTGCATGGATCCAGTGGGCTAGAAAGAAATATCAGACAAAGTAGATAGATCTATAAAATGTTTAAAAGATTATTTAAATCTAAATATATCCAATTGGGCAACTTTTATAACGCATCTTTGAAGACAGAAGAGTTCTCCTTGTTTTCCCACAATGGCGTCGTAAATGACAAAAGATTTATGAACTGTAGGCTACTTTTTTTTTTATTTATCTTGTTCAATTTTGTTAAATGGTAATTGTACATGAACAAAAAGACGGTAATGATTGTCATATTGTTGCTTTGTGCGTCAAAATGAACTACCTAGATGCGTCAACAGTAATATTTAGTCTAGTTGCCCGCGCAATAACTTCACTCGACCATCCCCCTTTTCTGCAACCAGGCGTGTGAGATGTAGTTTTGTTACATAATTATTTTGTTCGCTAGAACCGCAGCATTGTGAAAACGGAGAAAACTAGAGAAGGTTTTTAAAATAAAATACATTATCCAACTCTTCTGCACCGGGAAGTTGGATTTGGACATGTTTTTTAATATCTAGTTAGTCACATTTGAAATATTGAATATTGAAATATATTTTTAGTTTTAGAACCCACAAAACAGGTCTATCCCTTAAACAATATATCCCCTCAAGGACTTACTGTAGTTATTGAGTGTCAAAACGATTGCAAAAAACATTTTGAAATCAAAGTTTAAAGAAGCACTGAGTAAAAAGTACATCCTTGACATCTTTTTGTCAATGTCGTAGAAACTATGTTTTAATAAAATAAAAAAAGCAAATTTCTGAGTGCAGCTTTAAAGATGATTTGTGCCATAGGAATAATTATTTTAGTGTCATACCAGACATTTTCATTAATATCTTTATTATTTAATTTTCTTTTATTCATAACAGATATAAAATTAATGGAGTATACAGTTTTATTAAAGGAGAGCAAGACATTTATCTGGCATGACGCTGCCTCCATCTGGTGCATCTTGCAGCTAAAAAGTGGGGCTTCCTGTCTACCCCCAGTTGAGGAGGTCCTGGTTGACGTTTGTTACTTCTTCAAGAAACGTTTGAAGAGACAGTGTGAATTGAAAAACCTGCAAGTCCTGTATGGTGCAGAACAGATGAAAAGTATCAAGCATGCATGCACCAGATGGCTTAGTATTGCAAGATGCCTAAAAAGATTGTTTGAAAACTGGGACCACTTTATGCACTTTTTTTATGAAGACAAATATACAAATTCCAAACCAAATATAAAACCACATGATGGGCAGACAATTGCTGTGTTGGAAGGACATTGCACAACTTACTCTGTGAAGCAGGTTGATGCCATTTATGACTTTTTGCGGTCACCAACAATTCAAATTAACTGCTATGTCTTGTTTTACACACTGAAAGTTTATGATCAGGTGAGATGAATTTTTATATTTCATGAGTCTTGAATGCTGCATAATTTTACTCACATTTCATTGGACCAGCAATATTTTCTTACGATTCATTTTATGTTGTGCAAAGTCGTCTGTAGTGGACATTATTAATTTTGTATTATTTACCTTACCATACTGTTGTACTTAATAGTATTTTTATGACACATGGTTATTTTTACAGGTACTTGTCCAACTGCAGGCAGAAGAAGCCATGATCATCATGCTGAAGGAGAACTAACATTGTATCTCTCTGCGATGTGATTTTCAACATGACGAGTGTCAAAATTTGATACAGTAACTAATTAGATTTTACAATGGAGTTATTGCTCATGAGTTTTCTGGCTCACACAAAAAACAGTTAATTTCATTATAGCCTTATATTTTTATTGAGAAGCATTTAATAAAAATATCTAAATACAAGTTTATTGTTTTCAGGAATCATTGAGGAGACGCGCAATGAGGTTGCGGAACACAACAAACCACAACATGCATTATATTTCCTGTTGATAAACTACACTGATCTGTTGTGCCTAGGTCCATTTAGCCCAAAGGACAATATTTGTGGACAAATACATGTTGCAACTCAAGTGATTCAAAAGTTGTGAGATAGAAATCAGAAAATTTACAACTGTCAATATTCATTCCGTCATTAGAACTCATAGAACTTACAATTTTTTCTTTACAAGACCAAGAGTTGCATTTTCAGCATTCATGGACAATGCCAAATAACTCTTTGGAATTGCATATTTACCTAGCTTAATTTTATGATTTTGCACACTTTTATAATGCTGAAATTCTCCAAAATAAGCGAATTATTATTTTTTCGACAAATACAGAATAATAGATAAAAATATATCAATCACAGTGAAAAGTTGAGTGGTCAGGAAAAAAGAAAAATGAACCTGAAAAATGATTAAAAATGTCCACAATAGGCTAATAAAAAGTTTTTATTCCAATCTTGGTATAAGATTCTTATTTTTCATTGATATTTTCATTGTTTTTGTCGTTTTTCGTCGTTATTTCTGTTTTCTTGTTTTCACTATTTTTGGTCACTAATATCCCTATAACTTTTTTATTTATTATCCAAACCTGACCAAATTTTCACAGTATGTTCAGTGACCAATAATAAACATTTGAATAACCTAGAATTAAGATAACTATCTTAGAAAAGAAAATATGTAAAAAAAAGAATTCACCCACACCCCTATTTTTTGCATAAAAAATGGGGTCACAATTTCTGACCCTGTAAATTTATAACCAGTCATTACATCAAAAAGTCCTGTTATACAAAGTTTTATTATAGGTTAAATAATCTATGTTTAAAATCTGATAGCAATAACTTAATATTTGTAAAAGCCTTAGTGTTTTAAAACACACTAAAAAAATAAAAATGGCGGAGGTTTTTATGGGCTACAAAGGCAACCAATGGAAATTTTTTTTTTTTAAAACCTGTTTTGTACCTCCATTACAATACCAAATAAGGTGTAGTTTAAAAAAATCCTATATGAAGCCAAACAAAAATTTTAGATTTTTCACCCACACCTCCCCTTAAAAACAAAAATTTTAGATTTTTCACCCACACCTCCCCTTAATTAAATGATAATATAATTCTTTACTTTCTTTTCTCTGGGGGGGGGGGGTGACAAAGATTTTATAAAGCTAAAGCATCTAGACCTAGATGAGCCACACAGTGGGATCTGACCATGATAAAAACATCATGTTTGTGGCTCTTTAGGGTTAACAACACATGGTCAAGGGCTTACCAATAATCATTACATTAAATTACAATTTATTTACAACTGTAGGATGTTATAAACCATAATTATCATAAGGTAGATATTTTAAAAATAATACAATTTTGTTAACATTCACAATTTTTAGTTTTATAGTTAATGAAAATTCACAATATTTAGTTTTAATCTCAAATGTATTAAAATTGATAGCCAGTATAAAAATTTATGAGTGTGTTTGTATGACAATGTCAGAATTAATTTGTGATACAGATTAGAGAACACATTCTTCAATGAGTGACACTCAATGTGAAGGAGTTTACCATCAGGGTCCCATTTGGATAGCTCTGCTCAGGACCATAAAAGTTACCCATGATGTTTTACCATTGCAGCTTTTTTTGCTACATTTCAACACTATAAGATAGGATAAGGTAAGATAAGATTCTTTTCTTTATCCAAATAATGTGTTTTGATTACATTGTATCTATTCATTTTTAGCACATATCCAGCAAATATTCTTTCTAAGACAAAATTTTTAAACCAGAGCAATTTAAACACATCTAATGTGTGTCTCAAGTGCAATAATCAGGCATCATATACCACAGAATTTCACTCCCTTAGTGACAATATTAACTTTAATTAAGAGTGATTGTTTGATTTTGTTAAAGCCAGAGGAGCACTCTGTTAAATTCTAACAGACTGGGGAACAAATAAGTGCATAACTTTCAGTGTTAACTTTGAGGGAAAGAATCCACCCTGATTGAGCTCATCTTAAGTATCTGTCGTGTCATGTTTAAAACAGAATGTTTACTTAATGAACTTGAATAATAAGTTTATACTAGAGGTGTGATTAGAATATTAAATATAGATTGGAAGTATAGTTAGAATATTAAATTTAGACAAGAAATATGGTTAAAATATTAAGTTTAGAATAGAAGTGTAAATTATGTTTAAAATTGTATTCCTCCAGATGAGTCTCCTCTCAAATTTGGTTGGTTGAATGTATTAATGAAAGCCATGGAGATGACCAAACTGGACTTTAAAAATTTTACATGAAGATGTCAGAACTAAACATTGAAAACTTCACATGCAGATGACCAAGATGGACATTGTAAACTTCACATGCAGATAACCAAGATGGCCATTGTAAACTTCACATGAAGATGTGAGAACTGGACTTTGAAAATATCACATTGACCAAGCTAGAAATTGAAAACTTCATATGAAGATGTCGAAACTGGACTTAAAACTTTACCATGACAAAGATGACCTATTGAAGTAGGTTTTTTAAAAATTGTGCCTACAATCAAACAAAAAAAACACTAAAACTACAACTATAATACTAAGTTTAACAGCATTCTAAAGATTAATTCATATGAACATTATGATTTTTGGTATTATTACATACGTGAAGACATTACCTACAGAAATACAGAGGATACCATCTTACTATTACAGTAAAACTTCCATTTTGCTACCTTTAAATTGCCATTGAAACGAGTGCGTTATTTGGTGGGGGGTCTTAAAAAAGAGGTAGGACATTTTCAAAAAACGACACTTAGAAAATTAAGTAAACAAGTAAAAAAAATACACATACCATTAAGTATAGGCACCATCTTACATTCAGAATTATAGATTAAACTCTGTCTCACAACCAATATAAACTCAAATTGTCTCTAAACTCTGTCTCACAACCAATATAAACTCATATTGTCTCACAACCAATACAGTCATTATCTTCCTATTCCTCATTAATTCCAATGCTGGTTTGGTAGTTGTTTAAAAACGTGTATAAGTACATGCTTAGAGTTATAACTATTTTTGTATAAGATAAGCGCATTAATTGTTGTAATTATTTTTATTCTATCAATTGAATAGTTTTTTTTATTGAAAGAAATCTGTTATTTCCGTTTGTTTTCATGATCCCCCCACCCGTGCATGTTCTTTTAGTATGTCTCTTTGAACTCCAGACATGGTGTCAGCAAGGTCTGAAAGGCCCCTGCTCAGGCCATAACTTGCCATCTCCTTGGAGTATTTCAAAAGACAAATTTACTTGTGCAAGCGTTATTTCCCCTTCACTACTTCCTAGCTGCTTTAGTGCATCGCCTGCTGTTAAAAGTCGTAAACGAAACTGCTTTCTCCAAGCGCACAAATATAGCATTGCTTTGGAATCTGACTTTTTCAGGTGCTAGGTCATAAAATTGAATTATTTGAAGGTTGCAAGTCGCATTTTTGAGGGAGTCGTTTAAGAGAGGTCTTTATATATTACAAAGCATTGATGAATTTTTTTTCGGTCATATGTTGGAGGAAGTCGAAGTCGTTTAAGAGAGGGTTGCAAAACTGAGGTTTTACTGTATTGGAAAGACTTTACCATCACCTAGACAGCTCTAAAAAATATGCTAGGGTGCTTTCTTGGAAGTGCTGGGTGGCCAAGTGGTCAATTCCAGCCAAAGCCCAGTCAAGCATAAACCCATCCAGCACCCAGCGTAGATGGGGACACGTTAACCTTGGTCGGCAACTCATTTAAGAAGGAAACTCTAAATTCAAACCCGGAGATGGCGTCCCCTACAGTCGGCAAATAATGAATCATTCCGACAACCCCTGCGACGCCCTCGATGCTTTCACTGAGAGCGCAGTGAGCATGCTAAAATAGCATGGATACTTAGCGCTATATAAGTTTTCAATCAATCAATCTTTGACTTCTCATCAGCATTTAACACTATCCAACCACACCTTATGATTAAAAAGCTTTATATGTTAGCTTTTCAAGCAAGGATACTGAACTTTTTAAAAAATATTTCAAGGTGAATGACCAAATATCATTAAGTAGAGAAATATGTACCGGGGTACCACAAGGTTGTCTCCCCTGTCCTGTATACCATATATACCAATAATACCCAGAGCCCAAGCAACACCGTTCCAATAATTAAATTTACTGATGATGCTATCATTGCTTAATATCTGAAGGGGAAAGCATATACCACAACTTACTAGCTTTATCAGTTGGTGCAATGAAAATTTTCATTTAGTTAAATATCTCAAAACTGAAAGAAATGGTTGTCGATTTCCAAAGGGGGAATCACCCAATTACAGATCTCACAATAAATAATCACAGTATTGAGGAAGTAGAGACATATAAGTATCTAGGTATCACCATTAATAATAAGCTGACAGGGCATGACTAGGACCCAAACAAAAACAGCAGAAAACCTATTAAACACATGGGAGAGAAAATTTCTCCGGGAAATATATGACAAAGGATGAATATGGATGAAGAATACGTACCAATACATACAGTCTATATCAGGATTCCACGCTAGTAGCAGAAATAAAAAAGGGCAGGCTACGCTGGGCAGGACACTTAAAGAGAATGCCAAATGACAGAAGAGGGAAGCGGGTACATCACCAAACCCCAGAGGAAAACGGCTCAAAGGCAGACCTAGGCTTAGATGGATGGATGATGTGGAAAAAGATCTACAGCAGCTGGTAATCCAAGCATGGAAAAGAAAAGCATTAGTTAGGTCTGAGTGGAAGGAAGTAGTGAGGCAGGCCAAAGCCCTACATGGGCCATAGCGCCACAAGGATGGATGGATGACATGGCATGAACACAGCCAAATTTTTTATTAAAAAATCAACCAAAGACTTTTCTATCATTAAAAAAATGTACTTTTTCGGTGTAAACAAACAAGTTATTAACTTATTATACAATGCAACAATTGGAAGCCTTCTAAACTTCCGTCCCATTACACTGCAGGTCTATCAGCTCCATCCACAAATTTGCAGGTGCAGTTTCCACATCTATGACAAATGGTTTAGAAACAACTTGAAATGACTTTTCTGTGCTTCAAAGTCACTAAAGTTCGTGCTTCAAAGTCACTAAAGTGCCGTGCGAACTCCGGGCAAAGTAAGTTTTTAAGCAAAGTGGGCATTGGGAAACACCATAGTTTGACTTGGTTCAACATTGCTTGGCAATAAGAAAAATGAGACAAGTTGCATGTGTGTCTCCCTTAAGCATAGCTTCACTTGAAATACCTTCACTGCATCAGGCATATCAGTGATCAAGTGGTCCCGTGCCTGGAGCTGCAGGTTCAATTCGCTTTTTATTTTTAACCCGAAAAAGTGTGGAGTCTTTCCCAATGCTGTCCATGAATTGAGAGATTTCATCAATCAACTGGAAAAATCTACTAAGAACTTTTATCAGACTTAGCCACCGCACCTCTGTATGTTAAGGCATGTCTCCAAACTCTTGAGTCTATTTCCAGCAAAAAAATATTGAAATTACCTGTGATTTAAACCTTTGGCTCTGATAAAGTTGACAGTTTGTGTAACGGTGCTCATTACACCTTCCATGTTGAGGACTTTACCATACAGCAAGCCTTGGTGTATGATGCAGTGATATGCTATCAATCCACCAGTAAATTTATCCTGCATTTTTAACCACATCCTTCCAACTAACTAGTCCCCTTTTTTCGCTGTTCATCACCAGTGCTCCATCTGTTGTAAGTCCAGCTAGTTTGTCCCAAGGCAGGTTCATGTCGGTTAAACTTTGACATACATTGTCAAACATTTCTTTTCCTGTCATTTCTCATGCATGGATTCCATGTGCAATATTTCTTCTGTAACATTGAAACTGGAGACCCCTCCACAGATGAAGATAGCGAGCTGTGCAGTGTCAGTCAGCTGTGCAGTGTCAGTCGTGTCATTACTTTCATGGACAGCAAGTGAGAATGCAACAAAGTGATTGTTTTTTTCGATCAGTAGTGTTTCACATCAGTGGCCATCTCACAAGCCCGATCAGCAACGGAATTTCTGCTAAGGCTCACATTTGCAAACATCTGCTTTTTGTCTGAACACAAGATGTCACACACTTTCATCATGCAGCACTTCACAAGCTCCTCCTGTAAATGGTTGGCCTGATTTTGCAAGCTCCTTCACCATAATAAAACTTGCTTTCACAGCAGCTTCAGAATGTGATTTTGCTTTGGTGAAAAACATTCATCCTTAATTCTTCTACCTTCTGTTGCTTCTACTCTGCATTCAGGAATTTTAACTTGTCTTGATGTTTAGTCTCAGATTATATTCCTTGATCACAGCCACATTATCTCCACAAAGTAGGTACAGATTGATAACACATTAGCCATAGCAGGAAAGTGTGATGTAATATCCAGGCTCTACACCACTTTCATTTCTTATGCGCCTATCCAAAATGAGCAACTGAATGTTGCTAGGTTACTGTAACGACAAACATCCACTCACTACACAACTTTTACTGTCGCTTATTTTGATAGAAAAAGCGAGAACGCTCTCAGGTAGCCTATCCTTGGTCAATGCAGATTATTAGGGAATATGATTTGCACTTTATATCGCAGGGCCATTAAAAATATTTGAGCCTAAAATTCTCTCTCATGCCTGATATAATTGTACGCCGGTCAAGACCTCTCAGGCCTGATATAATTGTACGCTGGGCCTAATGTGGCCCACGGGCCTTAAGTTTGACACGTATGATATAGGAGTACTTTTTTTCTTAAATTTTACTAATGCTTCTTTTGTTATAGTGTTTTTTTTTTCAGATGTATAACTTTGATGTAGACATTGCAGTCTTTGTTACATGTAACAATAACCAACACATATTTTCATCTTCTATGAGTCTTGCAGCTAAAGTGAAGTAGATGAAGTACATGAAGCAGTTGAAGTAAATGAATAAAAATATTATTGTAAAGGGACAGTAAATAATATTATTTTAATATTTTGTTTTTTCACTTCCAGGTTAATGCATTCTACACAAGTGACTTGGCGGTGAAAACCAAGACGTTTCAGTAAATCTATATCACAGATTCTTGGCTGACAGCTGATTGTGCACCATATCATCTTGGCTGACAGCTGATTGTGCACCATATCATCTTGGCTGACAGCTGAATGTACACCACACCATCTTGGCTGACACCATAATGTACACCACACCATCTTGGCTGACACCTGAACACACACCACATCATTTTGGCTGACATCTGAATGTACACCACACCATCTTGACTCTCATCTGAGTGTACAACACACCATCTTGGCTGACACCTTAATGTCTCAACCCAAGTAAACAAATTTACCAAATTATTAATAAAATAAATTTCTACTAACACACAACTAAAATTTTTAGACTTTTCAATCAACCTGTTCATTGTTTCAATCACTCAAACATTAACCTTAATGGTTTTAAACCTATACTATTTTTCATTTGTAATTCAAATAAATGTCACCTTGTTGCTGTATGAATGTGCTGCTCCACAAAAACTAATAATATAGACTTTTTAATTACCCTAACCTGTCTTGGCATGAAGACTGAATGATAAAATGTATTACTTTGACCAGTTGGTTCAAATAGACTGATGAGCTGAATGAATTACCCTAATGCTCAGTTCACACGATCAAATTCTCATCAAATTTTCGTTCATACATTTGATGCAATTTTTGTATGAAGCCTTGTCATAACTTTCAAATCACTATTTGATCAAATTTTGATGGCATGCAAATTTCTTAAAATCTGTATGATTATGCAACCTCCATATCACATGAACAAACACTAAGAAGAATTTCATCAATCTAGGTCACTAGGTCGTGTTTACATTGACTAAGCTAAGTTATCAAAACAACAGCAGCCTCCAAGTAATAATAATGTACTTAATTTAGAAAAAGATGTAATAGAAAAATTAGACAATAAATCGGCGAAGGGCATGATGTAATTGAAAGGTATTTATAAATAGGCTTATTACTTGTACAGCATATATACTATAACCCTGTAACTGTAACACTAATGACTACTTAGTACTTCCAATTGGATCAATGAGAAATTTTACGAGCTCGAGCTCCAGGCAAAGAAAATATTGCTCCTGGGCTTCGTAACCCTGATTACAAATAACAATTAGAAATTTAATTCACCTACCCCCACCCCCGTTTTTGTTTTCAGTGCTATTATAGCAAATGGATTTCTCCTTGATTAAATTAAAAAGTTCATCTTTTTAAATTATTAAACTTACTATAGGCGCAGTATAGGTTAGTTATTATATTGTTCTTCTGTAGCGACCCCTTAGGTCCACTTTTAATAATTTCCACAGAAAACGTAAAATCTTATTATAATATTGTTTGAGTCATGCTATAGACATTTTTTTTGTTTTGTTAGAATGTACAAAAACTTGACTTTAGATATAATAAATATTTAAATAAGGACCTTCAAATGAGATAGATTCTTAATAAAAAGCTTATATTTCTAAAAAATACTGTTATATTGTACAAGTATAGTAAAGCTCTCCTGAACATTCATAAATAAAAGTTCATTAATAAAAAAAATAATCAATTACAAGTATAGTAAAGCTCTCCTGAACATTCATAAATAAAAGTTCATTAATAAAAAAAATAATCAATATAATTTTTAAATTGATTTAATGGGAATTTTAGGTGCTATTTGACAAGTTATGAGATACCATTAAAAGTTAAAAAGAGAATTAGCAGTACTCCTCTTCTCAGTCTGATCAACTGCCAGTGGAAAATAGGCCATTAACTATTTCTTTCCATTACTTCCATTCTCTAGATATCTTCTCCAGCTCTTGACAATTTTTATAACCCGGTATATTTTTGTTGACATCCCTTTACCAAGTTTAGGGAAATCATTCCTGATTTATGTATAAAAATGAACAGAACACTCATTTGTAGTACACTGCATTAGATTTTAAAAATTATATCGAGTACAATTATGTATACCTTTTTATACTGGTACTCTAATTTAAACTATAAAAGATAATATTTTAGGGAGTGGTAATCTCCCCTCTAAATAACACCTGATTTAAAATATACAAATACAAGTCCAATCACAGATTTCACAAGAACTCAGAAACAAAATTGTATAAATTTTATTAAAAAATAAGCAGTGCTGAATGAAGTTATCAATAAGCACTACCATTAGTTGCAGTATTTGTTTATTTGAAAATAGTATGTCACAATCATCTTTGACAATGAAAATCTTGTCGTTTCATTGTCTCTCAAGTTAGGGGATTGTAAATGTGTCTCATGTGTTTAATCATATCTGGGAAAAAAACAAACATTTTATTTATTACTCATAAAAATATATAAAATACATATATTATAAAGCTATGATCACACTGATTTGAAAGTATAAACATTTATTTTTTCCAGTTATTAAATGTAACGTTTATAACACAAATCACTAGAGACACATCACTAGACAAAGGACTAGCAAACTAATCACTAGCAAAACTTCACTAGGCAAAGGACTAACAAACAAATCACTACCGACACATAACTAGACAAGTGACTACCAAACTAATCACTAATTACTCAAGACTAGTCAATTGACTATTTATCAAAGAACTAGTGACATCACTGTAAAAGATACTAAAAAACAAATACTAGACAAGTGACTAAGACTGGAAAGCTTAACAATAAATTCATATTTATTACAACTCTAGTAAAGAATGTTCTAAGAACTATAACAATAGTTTTTAGTGAATAGACAAGAGGTGGCTTTGACTGAATGAATGATTTAACAAAAGTGCATCAGTCGTAAATTTGAATTTTTTGTTGATTATGATGAGAATCATGAAGATTTTTACATATAGCAAGTAATTAGGTGTGGTGAATTTAAAAAATAAAAGTAGGTTGGGGGAGGGATGTCCCATTAAGGCTAAAGCCTTTAAATACCTATACTTATAAAAATATTCTATCTTCAAAAAGTTTGTTATTTATGACTATTTAAAACAATTTTCAAAGAGCAAATAAAAAAGTCTCTCAAAATCATGAAATTTTTTTTACACCAAAAACTGTTTTTAGTGATTAAAATTGTATGTTCACAATTTGCTTTCGATTAACCAAGATGATCCATAAGGGAAAAAGAAATCCAAGTGTTGGGGGATAAAGAACCAAGTGGAGCATGACATAATAAGTATAACTCTAGAAATATAAATTTAACATTATCGGAATGTTTAAATGAAACAAGATAAATTAATGTTGAGAACGCAATATGTTCCCGAATCAAAGGCTAGTAATTGTTATTAATGCTAAGAATTATAAAGTAACTGATCTTACTAGTAAGGTATAAACTAACTTGAAATTTTAAAAATAATTTAACAATTATAGGATATAAATATCTGTTACCGGTAAAAAAATATCATATCAGTTTATAAATGTAAAAAATAAAAGCTATTTTTTATATTTTCTGGATAAATTATTTACAAAAAAATAAAACATACTTTAAAATCAAATTTACAATAAAAATTTTAAAAATATTGAAGTTATAATAATTATTGTACAGGATATCCCAGAAGAATTCTATTTATAAGTATAAAGTCATATACTTCTATTAAAATGTATATTAAAAAGTATTTTAAACAATTAAAAAATCTAAAATTATTTACAAAAAAGTAGCACGTGCACAAATAAAATTAAATTTAGCATAAAAGAATTGTTAATTCACTGAATACTAGCAAAATAAATGTCTAACTAGAGATATTTTTTCTCCCTCGATTTTGCAAAATACGGTCAAAGGGAAGCAACCAATCAAAATAAACAGATTTTTAAAGACGACAGCGATAGCTTCCCATTAATTTTTAAGTTATTTATATGATTCAAGAAAGTTAACTCTTGTAACCTTGGTGAAAGATTATATTAACTTGGTTACTGTTCCTAATTCTTTTATGAAAGTATGGGAACTAACTGCTGTCACCTTGATGGACAAAATAATTTTTTGAGTTGCCTCTAATTGAGTACTCTTTTATAACAAAAGTTTTTTTTTTAATCAACAACATACATTTATTAGCTTTCCTTAGAAAAAGAATTCCTTTGTGGTGCAAACATTGGTAAATTTAAAAGACGAATGCCACTATTTTATCGAATTTGATGAATGTATCCCTAAATCGATCCCTATGCCTAACCTGAACCCTAATTTAGATCCCTATGCCTAACTAACCTGAACCCTAAATCAAAATCGATCCCTCAACCTAACACTAACCTAAACTAAACCCTAATTCACTGCAACAGTAATAAACACCCAAAAGACGCCATGGCATTCGTCCTTTCAATATGCTCCAAACATTAGTTGGTTGTTCTGAACTGTTGTGTGTGTGAGGTGGGGATACTGTGTGATGTCAAATTATGTCATAGTATATGCACTATACTATAGTAGGCATAGGTATAATTTAATTAAGATTAATTAAATTAAAATCAAGCTATTTAATTTACTAAATTTAGTTTTTTAAATTTAAAGAACAAAGTGGCTGTTCGGTGTACCCAGGTACCAGAAGTGAGAGGTTTGGATAAAAAAATTATTTAAAATTTTATTGTTGGGTTTGTAAGACAAAAGGAGGTATTGAATGGACTATCATATAATTATGTTTGTAAACTTAATTCTTCAGTTTAACTGCAATAAACTACCACTAAAAATGACATCTTAATAGCACTGAGTCAAAATGGACCCAGTACGCAGCGCCGCCATTCGCACCCGGGTACCATTAGACTCAAGCTATTCGGATGTCATTTGTGGTAGTTTATTTTAGTAAAACTGAAGAAGTAAGTTTACAATCGTATCCCAATCTCTCACTTCTGGTACCCGGGTACGAAAGGTCGCAGCCTTTAAAGAATGTCAATGTAAATATATATATATCTATTCAAACCCTTTCCATCGCAACTGGGTGTAATTTGGTAGTTGGAATTAGCACCTTGGCCCTGGTGGTTGCAATTATATAAAGTATATAATATAAAGCATGCGAAAGTGACTAATTTTTGGGGGCGTTTTCTTTTTTTGTACAGTCCCAAGCATAATTTAATAAAAGGAAAAAACGTCTAAACTGGCTTATGAACATTATTGTTTGGTTGTTATTTATTGATTATTTGAGTCTGTGTAATCCATAAAATTAATTTTAATTTTTTACAATAAATAAATCCCGTGGAACCTCTCATAACGAGCATAATTTGTTCCAGAATCTTACTTGTTAAGCGAAACACTCGTTAAACGAAACAATTTTTCCCATACTAACCAATTTAAAATACGATAATGCATTCCATGCAGAAAAAATACTAATTTTTCACAAAATTTTATTAACATTTTTTCAAATAAAATTACTTATGAATTTTTAAGGAGTGTAACAACTTGGAATACAATCTAGAAAATTGTACAGGGCAAAAATAAGTTTTGCCTTCTCACAAATAATGTTTTCATTAATAGTGTCACCTTGTGATCGCTTCTCGTTTATCCATATTAGAAGCAACCTCTCAACATTATCAAGAATACTTAACCGTTTCGAAGACATTCTTGACACCCCCTTTGAAGCTTCCATCTCCTTAATTTTGTTTTTGTTCTTGAAAATAGTGCAGATCGTTGATGTTGACCGATTGTATGTGTGCGCTAGATTAGCCACGCTCACACCTTGTTCTCGCTTTTCAATGATTTTATGTTTCATTTCAATCGTTATTTTTTCTCTCTTACGATTGTCTTCTTGTGGTTTTTTCTTCGAAGACATTTTAGCACAGGTTATTACACTATGCACATAAAAAATTTCGAATACTTAATTTTATGAGAATATTAAATTTGTTGTTCAGTACTTCACTTAAAAAATTTCAAGGGCAGTTGAAAGGATTTTCTTTTGACAGTCTTACTAACATATAAAATTTGTAACTCTAATGTCACCGAATAATTAAAAAGTTATAGACAATTATAAATAATAATAACATAAATCATTAAAAATATATAATAAATTGCTAAAGTTTTTAAATCAAACATAAATATTCAGGCCATACAAAAATAGGGGAATAAGTTAAGTGGGAAATATTGTTTAAGGTACATTGAGAGGTACAGTAGTCATGATAAATATTCTTTTGGGTACCGGTACCGTACATTGAGAGCTCCGGTAATGATGAGAAATATTTTTTTGGGTACGTGGAGAGGTACAGTAGTCATGGGAAAATGCAAGACACTGAACTTATTAGTTTTAGAAACATTGACCATTTTTGTGATGGAGAAATGATTTCATAGGACTAGCTTTATACCTTGCCATCTCAAATATATCTGACTTGATTTACATAAGATAAACAAAACTTAGGACTTAGTATATAATTATAATTCATAAAAATATATGGAAATATAGGTCAAAATGCCTTCTTCATTAACATCAGAATGTAAATATTTAATCTAAGGAAATGAGCTAAACCAAGTATGCGAAAATCTGAATAAAAGGATGAAACAAAAAACGAAACGTGTTGACAAGTATACTCCTTCAGTAAACAAACTACAATACATAAAATATATAATAAAAATAAACATTTAGCTTCAATGTGGTATCCTAGAGGACAGCAAGCGGACTGTAAAATAAATCCTGTATCATTAATTTTTGAAGTTTTTTGTTTTGTTTAGTAAGCCCTGGAATCTATAAAACTAAGCTTCAAAATTTAGTTGCCCAAGAGATTATTGAGGCCATGGGCTTACGTCTAGTTAGCCTATAATCCGACCCTTTCAAAAATACAGAATACACAATATAAAACTAGACAAGCAAGTTTATAATTTCTCTATTTACAGATTGTTTCTGTCAACACATTGGATGATTTCCTTGTTTCTGTCAACACACTGGATGATTTCCCTGTTTCTATCAATACACTGGATGATTTCCCTGTTTCTATAAACACATTGGATGATTTCCTCCAAGAAGTGATCTGATAGAAAACAATTCCTCTTGATTTCATGGTTCATTGACCCAGGTGCTGAATATCTATATGTATTTACAGTTTTTAGTTAGTTTTATTTTACATGAGATTTAGTAAATTTTTTTTATTGGTCCCAAATGATACTCAGTTTGAAAGAGTGATGAATAAAGACAAAAATATGCCATAATATATTGGAAACTTAAAAAATATAGATAGTAAAATATTTTTGATATTATTCTCAATTTTAATTTGGTCATCAGAAATGAGATGCATCCACAATTGGGTACAACTGAGATACTACATCCATAATTGGGTACACCTGAGATTCATCTGATTGTGTAACACTGAGATACTGCATCCATGATTGGGTACAAATGAGGTACTACAACCATTATTTGGTACTATACAACTGAGACTGAGATGCATTCATGATGGTGTACCACTAACTGTGACTAAGATGATACATCCATAATTGGCTACCACTGAGATACTATATCCATGATTAGGGTACATTTGATATACATCCATGACTGGCTATCACTGAGATACTAAATCCATCATTGGGGTAAAAATGATATACATCCATGATTGGGGTACAATTGATATACATCCATGACTGGGTACCACTGAGATACTACATCCATGATTTGGTAGAGCAGAGATTCATCTGATTGTGTAACACTGAGATACTGCATCCATGATTGGGTTCCGTACAAGTGAGATACATCCATGATTGGATACCACAAAGATTTTTTTTCTCTGTACCGGTAACATTAACAGAGACACTCCTGAATAGGTAGGTCTTTATCTTTTATTAAGTTAAGACTCCTTGACTTCCAAAATTTCAACATTGGACAACAGATAGTGTTTCCTTCCTGAACATTTGACCACCAGCG
>CAXITT010000645.1:407499-425885 GCA_964033795.1 Lymnaea stagnalis | reverse complement strand
TTTTTTTTAACGGATCTGTATTTGTTGTTTCCATGGCGCTATTTAATCGCTATTGTTGATGGCGACTTACGCCCACTTGATGAAACCTTTTATTCTGAAAATATTATTGAAATTTAGTGGGGATTAGAAATGTTTTTTTTAACACCCTTATCCATTTCTGAACAGATAATTCTCTACATGTTATTATCAATTGTTTAAAACAAAAAAGTTACAAAATAAATTAAAATCCTATCAAATTTTGACTCATTCCAAAATAATGTCTGGGCCACAAGGAATAATTAGCCATTGAGAGTCGCTTAGTCACTTCCTTATTTGGTCACGTGATGTGAGTAAGCCATCACTAGGCTGCTACACACAACAAAAGATACTTCATCAGTGCTTCCCCAATGTCATGTTACTTAAAAATTTTACCTTTCGAAATATTCTGGAATACATGCGTTTTTTAAATGAAATACATAAATGTGACAATAAATATACGTCAGTTATGATTAAAGGAAGAAAGTTATTTCAAGAAAAAATTGTGAGCGATATTCGATGGGAACTATCAATAATATTATCGGCAGGATGTTGTTGAGCTCCGTGCGTGCTCATGACGTCATTTGCGTTTTTATTCAGTATTGATGCAGGAGTCATTCCCCTTTGTTTATTTTATTGTTAATTTTCATTGGACGAAATGTAGTGTTGTTGTAGTGTGTATCGGGCTACTGTTGTCAAGCACTAGTGTGTTGTATACAGCCTACCGGAAGTCTTACTTGTTTTTACTCACATCACGTGACAAATCAATCGACTAAGCGACTCCCGGTACTGAGACAATAAAAGCAAAAAGTATGTCAGTAAACAGTACCGTAAGGGTTAAGATGGCCGATAGAGGGGCAGCACATTCGTGCACAGGGGGGTGCTGGTAAGTTTTTGCTATTATTTATTAGATTTAACCCAATCTAAAGATTTCAATGTTGTTTTAAGACAATAACAATATGTCAAAGAATACGAATATATCATTATCAATATCAGGATTTTTATTCATATTTCATTACATCATTTTAAAAGGTGTTCAGTCTAATGGACACAGGACTCAAATCAAAACAACACCGGTGATACGGTGACAAAAGAATAAAAGTCACAGTCATAGTCTATGCAATCGATATCATTTTTAGTTGTGTTTAAATGGTATAATTGTTATCAAAGTAATTACGCTTTAAGATACATATATTTTAGTCAGTATTTAGTTAGATCTCTTATATAGTCTTTAGAAGATTTATTAATAGATTTTAAAATAAAAAAATAATGAAAATTACCTAGGTCAGGTCCAGGTTTACTACAGTTCACTAAACTTAACTAATAATAGTACTGTATCTCAAGTCGGAATATTTGAATTCAACATATTTAAATATTTAATTTAGGCATTCTAAACTATTAAGGCCTTATTTAGTTTGTTGACATTTTAAGAAAATCCCCAATTTTTATAATTTATCTTAAAAATGAATAAAAAGAAAAATCTTATTTTCATCATCTAAACTGTTGTTTTTTTTTTTTTTACTGTTGTAGGCAATACTCGGAGAAAATGCTACACAGAACAACAGTTGTATGTGATTTTTGAACAATCGTCAGATAGCAAAGAAATATCCTCATCCTCTGATGAAATTGATATAGATGACGACATTGATTACGATGAATCAAACTCTGAAAATGAATAATCTGAAGACGAAGAACATTTGTCCAGACCAAAGACAACAAAAAAAGTGAAAGTCGCTCCCTTTGGCGTAAAACCAACCAATTTGTTCCTGCTTGTCAGATGTTAATCTCAAAGTTAATGAATTAAGCTTACAAAAGATTCATTCAGTTGGATTTGGTATGAAAGATTCGAAGTTTAAGCAGTTCCTGTTGGCAACCAAACACAAAAATGCTTTTGCAAGTTGAACAGCGCACCCTGCGTTCTGCTGAACATCCTTCTCTGCTACATCTTGAAAAAGAATTTGAATCAATATCTGGAATATCAGGCAGATGGGTACCTTGTTGATAACAAAGACCTGGATTGGTTGCAAGGACTCTTTTTTTTTTTTTTTTCCCTCAATATTTTTCAAAGCTGACATCATCAAATGGAGGAGTGCTTTTTTCATGCTTAGTTTCTCCATGTCTTCTTGGTACCAGTATTGAAACTATGCATTTACAGTAGCTTGGTCCAACATTTTGAATATTACTCTGATAGACCATTTGGAATTTATGGCTCAAGTAGCGTAATAGCTCAGAAGTCGACACCTCCCATGTTGTGATTACATTGTTTTATTTGAAATGGACACTGTTGCTCTATATACTTTTTTACCTTTATTGACCATAGTAAACACTGGTTAGTTGGAGCCATGGATTCTGCATTATTTGGCACACTAGTTGAAGTTGCCCATTACATTCATATTGAGGGATACATCAGGCAAGAAATCTCCATGCTAATTCTAAGAAAACATTTTTATTTCTTCGGCTGTAATGGAACCGGTATGCAGATTGGTGAAAAGTCTGTATCTGTGTAGAAATGTTCATCAAAACATTGATGGAAATAATCAAAAGGCTCAACCCTACGAGATTTATGACTGAGTTTTTAAATCAAGTGTTTGCTTTTTATTTACGTATGGCAAAAAATAATTTGGATCCTGATGTCCAGTAGACTGCACATCAAATAAATCAAATATGAAATTCAAAATTTTTTCTTTGAGTGTTTTTTTAGCATTTTAGCATCACTTATAGCACAATAAAATAGGCGTCAAGTTGATTTCACTCTAACTTGCCTCTCGGGATAACAGAGTAGAGGACTGTTAGCTTTATTACAAATATAACAGAGTAGGGGACTGTTAGCTTTATTACAAATATAATAGAGTGTCAGAATTTCAGGATAGTTATTAAATGTACAAACTTACCGCAGACCATCAGTCGGCATAGGCATTATCTCCAAAGGATTTGACTATTCGGACCCGGGTCACTGTAAAATAAACGGCATATTCGGAAACAAAACAATTTGACTAAAAAAAGACAAATTTTGTGACAAACTCTTGTGCTATATTGAATTTGTTTATTTTGGGCCTGTGAATTATTTTTAATTCAAAAATATTCACTGGACATCATCCATCCATGGTGAAGTGTTCATCCATAGTTACGACTGGCATCAATCTTTCACCATCATCGTTTCATGGACGGATAATTGCAGACAGATCAACTTCATCCTCATCTAGCCACTCAACATTCTCTGAATGTGCATTTTCTCTTCTGGCAATAACTGCCATGAGTTCTCTTTGCCTTCTAGCAGCGATTCTCAAAGGACGGATGCGTTTTATCCGAGATTGGGTTGGCACATTCTACCGAACCCGAGCTCTGTGTTGTCCTGCATGTTTCTTCGACATTGTTTGTGAGGTAAAATATAAGTATAAGTGACATACTTTGCAATTTCGATCAAGTAAGCTGGTCTGCAAAGATGGATAATAAAGATCATATAGTTGACAACTCCTGTTGATCCAGGGGACTGCAAATGGGGTTATTACTTCCCTTGTCACCCAGAGTTATCGTTCAAAGCACGAACAAAGATGCCTGCTAACATGGCGAAAACAGCATTTGAGACCTGGCGAAATTAAGAAATTTTTACGGGAATTGCATCAGCTGGTATCTGGAAATAAAGCAGAACTAGTACATCGGGCACATGGCTGTGTAGCTTTGCGAATTTGTGGAAAAAAACCCAGTAAAGACGAACTATTCCATCGTGGAAACTTTGTTACTAACTACTCCTTCAGGAGCGAAAATGCAATTTTAAAAGACTGGCTGATGTTGGAGGCAATGCCTTCAGATGTCAAAGATACAGATGTCTACAACTACTTTGTGTTGAGCAGGTAAAATTTATTCCTAATTATTTAAAAACCACTCTGTAATGTTAAAGAGCTGTTAGCAGTGCTACAATTATTTTCAACAATACTACAGACGACATACTATGATAATACAATAACACTAGTATAACTTATAATTGGCCTACTAAACTAAGTCTAATACTAAGCCCAGATGTATATTATAATAATTATATAGTATAGACTACTGTAATTAAGGCATTAAGGTACTAAATAAATGATTAAATGATTAATTAGTGACCTAATAATAATAATATTTGACAGTCTACACTACAGTAAACACTTTTATTTTTATTGTCATCATTCATTATAAAAAAAAAAATTGCCTACCAGACAAGTATATAGATCTATTTATAAACTAGTGTTAGTAATTAGGCTTTAATAGGCCTAATGTTAATTGTGTTTAAAAAAGGAAGTGTTTATTGGTAGTTCACTACCAATAGCTACTAGTGAGCTATTGGTAGTCCAGCCAATCAAATCAAACCAAAACCAGAAATTTAAAAACCTGCTTTCTATGACGAGGGTGAAGCAATGCCTCGTTCATTTTTTACTAGTTTGTACTAGTGACAACACCTGAAATGAATCCTGAAAGTGTTTTAGCTGCAAATTGCCATTTTGATACATTCAAAGATTTGGAAAATGCCATCAAAGCTTTAGAAGTGCCTCGTTCATTTTTTACTAGTTTGTACTAGTGACAACACCTGAAATGAATCCTGAAAGTGTTTTAGCTGCAAATTGCCATTTTGATACATTCAAAGATTTGGAAAATGCCATCAAAGCTTTAGAAGAGCTTCAAAATGCTGTCTTTATAAAAAAAGAGTTCTAAAAAGGTAAGCCTATCTTAATATCTAACTATCTTTATTTATTGCTTTTACAATTTATTTATTGTTATAAAGTGCTTTTTTTAAAAATAGATTTATAGATATATTATTATATAGTTTAAGTATAATAGTAATTTCATTAGTAAAAGTTAAGGACGACTGCCACTATTTTATCGAATATCACGAATGTATCCCTAAATCGATCCCTATGCCTAACCTGAACCCTAGATCGATTTCTATGCCTAACCTGAACCCTAGATCAATCCCTATGCTTAACCTGAACCCTAGATCGATCCCTATGCATAACCTGAACCCTAAATCGATCTCTCAACCTAACCTAAACCCTAATTTACTGCAACTATAATAAACACCCAAATGATGCCGTGGCAGCTGTCCTTAACATTATCCATAATTTCATACAATATACATGTATTATAATTATAATGTATTCATTTGTTTTATTAAATTTAGCTACCAGCTACGAATGGATCCATTGAGTATGAGACTCTGGTTTACCAGTTCATACTCTATGAATGCAAGCATGGCACAGAGAGGGCGTAAAAATCAAAGGGCTTGCGACCTAACCAGAGGTGTGTTCTTTTTTAGAATGTTACTGTTAAATAATATACAAGTTAAGAACTTGTTAAAACTATCTGCTACACTTTAAATGACCATAGTTAATGTTATTTAAAACAGTTTATTTATTTTATAGGTCATTAAAACTAGGGTGTCCAGCCAAATTGAAAGTTAAAATGGTTAAAGTCAAAGACAACTGGAAGTTGCAAGTAGTGCAATCGGATCGGATTTAGTTCATGCTAACCACATGCTGTCCCAGGAGGTAAGATGTTATTCCGGATACATGCTTTTAATGTATTTCTATTGTACTTGTATAGTATACATTAGATTCTTTTAAGTTATAGGCTACACTTAGATATATATTTTTTTTTTTACATACTCAAATTGCTTTAATTTCCTTTTTTATTTAGAGTGTTAATGCATTGCCTGAGAGGAGAAAGGTCCAGCTAACCCCAATGTTGAACACGCTGCTTCAGTATACTTCAGTGTCCAACACCGAGCTCAGAGAAGTTATATTAAAAGAACAGAATGTTGTGGTTGCTCCCAAAGATGTCAGCAATCTGAGGGCAAAGGTGCGTGTGCCTAATAAAAGTACAGACCAGCAGGAGACAGAAAAACTTTTAAATTATCTAATGGTTGAAGGAGGTAGAGTTGATTTTGGGAGGGATGGGGAGGCTAATTTTATATATTTAGTGTATGCATCACGTGAGATGATGCAATGTTTGATTAAGTATCCAGAAGTTTTAGTAATGGATATTACCTACAAAACAAATATTTATAACTTGCCTCTTTTAACTATAATGGCCGTTGACAGCAATGGCAGGGGTCACAAATAAGTAAGCTATCAAAATTAGCATCAATTTTAAATTCAAATGCCAGACATTATAATGCCCAACTGATTGATCCAGTTATTAATCAAATAAAAAATGATTTAACACATTTTGCTGCTGAATATGTTGCTCAGCAATTTCTATCTTTAGGAAAAGTTGAGTTTCATTGTACTCAAATAACAAGTGAAACCTTCTTTTAATGTTTCATGTAGTGGTACAAACACACAATCTGTCGCAACATATAGTGGTTGCACTTGTTATTTTTTTAAAGTTTTGATTTATACTGTAAACATGTAATGTTTGTAAGAAAGCAGAATGGACTTTCCATTTATGAACCAGTGACTTGTAACCACAGGTTCAAAAATAAGGCTCATTTTGACTGCCTGCATGAAACTGTACAAAATACTGGTGCTATTAATGAACACAATTTTTCTAATGTAAATCTAAGTGCCCCAGAGGACAAATATGTATTGACCTTTAAACTTGTTAGTGAGATTTCCTCTTATTTGCCTTTGCTTGGAGACACTGATTTTAAAGACAAATATCTTCAAGTCAGGCATTTAATCTATCTCTTGCATGGCATTNATCCTGAAGTGTCAAAGTGTCCTCTTTTTATAGCCATTTTCATTGTTTCTATAGAATAGTAGTTACTATCCTAGTGTCTCATTTGTATTTACTTAGTTTACATGTTTTAATAATTGTAAAGCGCTTAGAGCTTTATGATAAGCGCTATATAAAAATGCCTAAATAAATAAATAAATAAATATCACTGTGCCTAGTGTTGATTTAAATGTTGATTCATTACCCTGTGCTACTACTAATACTGTTTTCATTAATGATGTTGAATTAACATGCAGTGAACCTACAGTTACTGCATTAACTGATGCTGATTCAATACATTGTCCATTTGTTAATAATATACCTTCCACTACTACTGTTCTTATTAATGGTGTAGATTCACTGACATGTTATTCAACTAGCGCCAATTGTAATATAGTTGATTCACTGGCTTGTTCTTCTGCAAAAGCCGTTAGTTTAATTGATGCTCAATCCTTACCTTGTAAATCCTTTGACAATGAACACTCACTTCCTGAAGCTGATGCTAGCTATTCTAATATTATTTTAAAAAGAGTACGAGTTAAGGGCAGGCCAAATAATAAACAGAATTTCACTAGGAGAAAAAGAAAACATTCAGTTCCTTTAAAGTTCGACAAATTGAAAGATGATGTTAAATTTGATTTATATGTAAATGCATGTGTGACAGGTGGTGCACCCCCGTACTCTATAGATCAATTAAAGTCGCCCAATCTGTTGGGTGCATGTTTAGTGGATAATAATTTTAGCTCAATTAAAAATAAATTTCTTGAGGATGCCTGGAGGGAATTGTTGGCTTGAGTTAGTATAAAAAGTCAAGATAATCTATTTTCTTGCAGCTATTGTCAAACTATAGATGATGGTGAGCTAAAGATGGTACAGTGTGATCATTGTCTGGAATGGTTGCACTATGATTGTGCTGGCTATAGATCCAGTATGAAGATAAAATCATGGTTTTGTCAGTCATGCTGGTAATTTAATTATTTTTTTTTGAGCTAAAGATGGTACAGTGTGATCATTGTCTGGAATGGTTGCACTATGATTGTGCTGGCTATAGATCCAGTATGAAGATAAAATCATGGTTTTGTCAGTCATGCTGGTAATTTAATTATTTTTTTACTGCGTTAATATATTTCCATAATTGTAGTGTGTATTCTTATTTTTTGGTAATTTCAGTTCATTCATTATTTATGCTTGGTATTGTATTGTTATTGATATATATTTGGTCTAATATTTTTCATTCATTTTATTCATGTATATTTTATTACCAGCATGAATATTTTTTTATACGTTTCATTATGAACTTCATTAATTCAATTCATAAGGAATTGTTTTGTTTTTTCTAATCTAATTTTGGATGTTGCTAATGTATTATTTATAACATATTCATTATATTGAGATTCATCTTCTTCTATATATTAAAGACCCACGATCAATTTATTGATCATTTTGGCTCGTTTCTGTGCCTGGTGTTGATGAGGGCATTTCAATGATTTCCAGTGTCACTTTGTGAGGGAATCATGCACTGGGGGTTTGAAGGCTTGAGGTAATAGACACAAATAACTCTAGCGTTGTCGCCTCAACTATTCCTTTTGCAATCTTGATTGTCTTGGGCAGGAAGGAGCAGCTCCTATATTGGCTTCTTGCTGGTATGAGCCTGAATTGCCTGTCATGGCCTTGTCGCTTTCTATGGGGGAGAGGGACGAGTTTCTGTTTAATACTGGAACAGTAGACCAGCCCATTATTTATCTTGTACATCATGGACACCCTGGATTGTCATCGTCTTTCCTCCAATGGTGTCCCGCCCAGTGTTTCCAGCATGCTGCTAACACTAGAGGTATTCCTAAAGTGGTTCAGGACAAAGCTTGCTGTTCGTTGCTGGACCGCCTCCAACCTGTCAATGCTCTTCTAGATAAATGGGTCCCAGACTGAAGATGCATAATCTAAAGCCGGACGGACTAGGGCTTTATAGGTTCTTTCTTTCACACAGGAGTTGCCAATCTTTAGATTACGCCCCAGGGTCTTGGTTACATACATTGTTAAAATGCTCATCCCAGCGGACCTCTCTTTGAATGGTAACACCCAGGTACTTCACGGGGGAAACTGGCTCAAGTATATGGTCTTGCAGTTCGTATTGGTGGTGTAAAGGAGTACTACTTTTAGAGACTGATAGTGTCTGGCACTTGGCAGAGTGAAATTCCTTGTCCCAGCTCATCTCCCACTCAGCCAACAGATTGAGATCCTGTTGTTGCTGATCCTGGTCAGATCTGTTGGCGAGTGTACTATACACCGCCGTGTCATCTGCAAACAGTCAGGAATGTCAGATTCTCGGGTAGGTCATTAATGTATGCTAGAAACAAACAGGGGCCTAGCACTGATCCCTGTGGGACCCCTGACTTCACATCGATTCACTGAATTCACTACAAGGAGCTTGTACCATACACCACTACTGCTTGACTGAGGAAGCTAGAGATCCATGTTTTAGTGGTGCCTTGGATACCATATCTCTGGACTTTGTGTAGAAGCAAACTATGATTCACACTGTCAAATGCCTTTGCGAAGTCCATCAGAAACACATTTGTTTTTTTTACTCTACATGTTTATTATTATTTTTTAAAATAACTATGCCCAATTTGTTAATAAATGTAATTATTAAATTTATTATATTTTTTTTTAGTTGCTTCATACTTGCATGTTTCTAATTCTCTGATGAATCTGCTAAGTAAGAATATTATAGGGATAGAATGCTGATTAAAACCATAGTTTCAGTGGGCGGTGTGTCTTAAAAAAAAAAAAACATGTGAGGAAAAAAGTGTTATGTTAAAGGAACTAGTGTTGAGTGGACAGTAATGAGTTCTGTTTTAGTATGTAGTTTTGTATTGTTGTTGAAAGTGACATTGCTGTGGATGTAGGGACAGGAGTGAGCTTTTAGGCTGATTTGTTTCTCATGCATTTCAACCCACATGCATACAAATTACAAAGGATTAAATACATGAATATGAATTGTTTCACTGTTTTGTGTTATTTGATTCTTACAAGACATCATGAGTGAGCTTTTAGGCTGATTTGTTTCTCATGCATTTCAACCCACATGCATACAAATTACAAAGGATTAAATACATGAATATGAATTGTTTCACTGTTTTGTGTTATTTGATTCTTACAAGACATCAGCTCTGCAGGAGATAGAAAGAAAGGTGTTCTAGACAGCATACCCATGTAACCTACATACAGTTAATGACAAGGGGATACAATCTTTAGTTCTGTTCTTTAATATTATACATTTTTCTGACGGTAACTAACAAACTGCAGTTGTTGACTAGTTATAAAATTCAAAAGTTTAATTTTAATTGCATGGAATTTAATACCGGTATCTAGTTCTGTCCTCCTAATACTAATAATAGTCATAATTGGGTCTAGAGAGATGTGCCCGGGGGTTAAATCTTTGCCAAAGTAAAACCTGCTCAATTGAAAATAAATCCGGCTCAGAAATATAGTTTCACTGTACGGTAGGGGTTTACAGTGTTAAAGTATTTTAAAAAAATAGTATATAAGATAACAGAAGCTTTGGCCAATCTCTCTTTAGGAACATGATTATGTGGCAACCCCCCCCCCCCCCCCCCCCCGCTATCCATTTTCCATTTTCTGGTGGGAGATATGCCTACTGAGTATTATTTACACAGTTGAGCACTCGTTAACTTATAAAGACATTGATATTTTTATGGACAGCTAATCATATTCTTTGGTTAAATTGCTCATCTATAACAAATTATTTAAACGTCACCAATTTCTATATACTAACTTACTATTTATTTATTAATTATAATTAATGCTACGCAGAATTTATGTAATTTACTCAACAGAATCTGATGAAAACATAAGCAGTGATATATAAAATATATACAAACATAAAACAAAGCGTAGCCTAGTGTGCTTTAAAATCCTATTTGGAGTGAATTTATGAGACTAGACACAAAATTGAAAATAGATTTTGTTTGAAGTGCACCTCAACCAGACAGCTGCTGTCTAAGACGTCGGAAACAAAGACCTACTTAAGACTTACCAAGTGGCTATTCCTACCCGGGTTTCAAAAGTGAGAGGTTGGGAATAAAATTTAAAAAAAAAAAAAATATTGATAGGTTGTATGACAAAATTTGGTATCAGTTTAACTAAAATACACTACCACAAATGACATCCGAATAGCATTGGTCTAATGGGATTCGGACACCCCAGAAGTAAGATTACAAAAATATAGTCCATTCAATTAGGCCTATCTTTCATTTGATACCAAATTTTCTCTTACAAACCCTACCATAATTTTTAAATATTTTTTAATAAACCCAAACTCTCATTTTTAAAGAGTGATTTCAATGATGTAATTTTTTAAAAATAGTTCCAACAATACTGCAGTACATTCAGTACATCCATCAAAATCTATCACTAATTATTAGTCTTTGATAGTAATAAACTAGCACTAATTACTACTACTAACTACTACAGGAGTACCAATAGCTCTCTGGGGGCTATTGGTAGTTGACTACCAATAGCAGTAGCCTTAAAAAATCCAAATGATCTATTTAATCATCAAGTCAATATACAAAATTACACATACAAACATTCGCTGCTCATATGTAATTTAAGTACAGTAATTATATTTTTTATTTTTTGTCGCAAATGACTATCAGCAGTACGGGTTGGTTGGTGTATGGCTCTTTGCTTTTCTTAACATTTGAGGAATATAGTAAATACTGTCATAATTTCTTACTCTTATATATTGTAGTGCATTAATTTTCTCTGTCATTTTTACAGATTGTAAACAACTGATAGCAGAGTGATGGGAGCATCACGACAACTGAAGGGCAGAACTAATTTCCTAGAAGGACATGTGCAAAGCATTGCTTATCATCCTATCAGGTAAAGATGACATTGCATAATACCAGTACATTGACATTATTTAAGTATTACTACATTAACAAATAGCATAATACCAGTACATTGACATTATGTAAGTATTACTACATTAACAAATAGAATAAGATGGTGAATTTATTTGTTTTAAAATTTTAATTTTTATAACAAGAAACAGTTTGAAAACAAAATAGACTTTGAATATTCCATAGATGTTGTAGCACCATAAAAATACCCTAACTGATAAATGTTTCATTTAACTTTTCCAGAGATGATTGTGACCATTGTTTCATTCAAGCCAAGGTCATGCCATCTTTGCCAAGTAAGGAGGTCTCTAAGACACCTGATTACACTACATGGATATGTTTAAGCAAGATCTCTGGACATATACATTCTGCACATTGTACTTGTACTGCAGGGTAAGCTATTCTGAGTTTTAATTTATTTTAATTTTAAATACAATATATTATTGTGCTGTCTTCATTAAATTTTATTGTTGTCATTACTATTTCTACTGGTAAAACTAAGCTTATTTGGGAGTTTTTTTAACAAAGAAAAAGTCTTGTCGCCTCCTTAATTTTATTTTCCTTAATATTCTATAATACAGTTATGATTATGACTCTATTCAGTTAACTTTTGTCATTGTCCATAAACACAGTTTCATTGTTTAGGTTATCACATAAATGTTTCAGTTTTATGACAGTAATAGTTTTAAAAAAATTATTTTCAGAGAAGGTGGATCGTGTAATCACATGGCTGCCGCTCTCTACTATGCTTCACACATTTGTGAGAAGAAGAAGAATGGTCTGACAGCATGCACATCCCAACCTTGCACATGGAGTGTCCCAAAACGTAAAAGGCTAATAAGCCCCAAAAAAGTGACAGAGAGACCACTTCGGCCACTTGAGCGAGTAATACTTACATCCCCAATTGTAAATTTTTCTCGCCTGTGTCACAAGCTCTCCTTGGTGGAACCTAATTCAGGCTATGTGTTAACAACAGCACAGTCCTCTGAGTTTTGTGAGAAAGTATTTTTGTTGCCTGATGTGGAATACAATTTTAAGGATTCTACAGACCTAAAAACTAAAACTTGTACGGATATTTTTGAAAAGTATATGCTCAATTTTCCTAGTTTCGACGTCACTCGGATTGAAAGAGAAACTAGAGGACAGGCAAGCAATCTCCTGTGGAGAGTTATTCGCCAGGGTCGATTAACAAGTTCAAGTTTTGGACAAATAACTATAAGAGGGATAAAACTGCAGTGGATAATATTTTAAAAGAAGTATTGGGCTACCGCCGTGTGCCTGATGTGTCCTCTGTAAAGTGGGGAAGATCACAAGAAGCTGTTTCCAGAGTTGCTTATGTTAAAAATATGCAAAAAGAGCACCCAGGTCTGCAAGTAGAGGAGTCTGGACTCTTTATGGATAAGAACAATAGTTTTTTGGCTCCCAGTCCAGATGGCATTGTAATTTGTTGTAATCATTGTTTTCCATCTGTGGGCTTGGTGGAAATCAAACATCCCTTTACCCACAGAGATTTAACAGTGAAAGAGTCATGTGAAAACAAAGCCTTCTTCTGTGCCATAGAAAATAATAGTATCAGACTTAAACGTTCCCATCACTATTTCTGCCAAATCCAAGGTCAGATGGGCATAACTGGCAAACTAGGTAGATTTTTGTTGTTTGGACATTAAAGATCTACACGTGGAAAGAATCTATTTTGATGCCATATTTTGGTCACATATGCAGGAAAAATTAAAGCAGTTCTTTCTAGAAGGTGTGGTACCTGAACTGTTTTCACGTCGAGTGCAAAGAGGCAAGTCTCTTTACTGAAAAAAGAGTGGGAGGACCAATACAAATTTATTTAGCAGCAATGTAAAGGTTGTCTGTATCAGAAAGTTAATTTTAACTTATTTTTTAAAATCTTCAATTGTCAGAATTATGCAAGTAAATGCAACAATCAGTCCATTTTTAATTCTTGTTAAGTTACAAGCTTTTGTTTTTATTGGTATTTTCCAGCTTTGATGTTTAATTGAAAATGACAGGTAAAATCTTCAATTGTCAGAATTATGCAAGTAAATGCAACAATCAGTCCATTTTTAATTCTTGTTAAGTTACAAGCTTTTGTTTTTATTGGTATTTTCCAGCTTTGATGTTTAATTGAAAATGACAGGTTAAATGCCTTTAAAAATATTTTCTAAGCTATTGCATGCTCAGCTGTACCTGAAAACAAATCATCATGAAATGTAAATGCGGTGTATATAATATATATATAAGGCATTGCCATAATAAAAAATTTTTTTTTAATGAAGTCTATAAAACTATAATTTATTTAACAGCTGATGCACAGATATTGAAAATGTAGATTTATGTCTTGTGATTGAATGTACCGGTATATTGACAAATGTTTGCTATGGTGGTGTGGAATCGATAAAGTTAGATGAAAGTCTGAGCGCACAAGACTCTTTTGTTAGATTCTTGAATTTGTTATTAAATTAGGTATTCTAAATGAAAATTTCATGATGTAAAATTAAACTATTCCCCTAAACTCACTGAATGGCTGTTTGAAATAATTTATTATAAATCTCTTGTGATCAAATTAGTTTATTTTTTAGCTGAAAATGTATAATGCTATCAAAAAACATTTCCATTTATTTGGATCAATAAAAGAATATTATCTGATCTTAAATAGAGCTTGGCTCAATCAGAACAGGCCCACAAATTTTAACTCTTTCTCCAATGTTAAGAAAGTTATGTGTAAAAAGAACAGGGACAGGGTTAATTTTTAGACGACAGTAACATGTAGTTTTGACACTCATAATCTTCTAAAATTTTGATGGCATCATATCATCAACTTGCTGTCTTGAGGGCCAGTGGAACAGTGGTGATAAATTAATATACAAAAAGTGTATCCAACTGGTAAAAATAGTGCTACATGTAGACACACTAATACAGAACCTATCAGCTTGGTCTTCTAACTAAAGTCCCAATCTGATTCTCATCAGCACTAGAAAAAACTCATCAATGAATCTTAGCCTTTTCCGCTGGCCTACTTGATCCTTTAAAATATCCTCATGTTGGGACAGCTCATCAAAAACCACAGTGAAACATTTTGCAGAAGGAAATCCTGTATAAAAACGTACTTTCTCATCACAGTTTTGGATGTCTTCAAAAGTAAATGCTGGCAAAGTTGTTTCAGTTGAAACACTCTCATTTTCATTTGCAGTTTGTGTGGCAACATCTTTACTAAACTGGATATCCGTGTTGACTGCAGTGTTGATTTTGTGCCTGAAAATAATGTCTGTCTACACACTTTTGCCACCACCGGCTGATTCCTCCTGTAATTCTGGTACCTTGCAGTAATCATGCATCCATGTGAAAGTGCTTTCATGTTCCTGCAATAGTAACATACCAATATCTATTAACTCAAATCAAGATTTATTGTAATTGTTCTCCTATGATCATGTATTTAACTGTGTAACTTTTTTTTTTTTAAATCCAAAAATCAAATACATAGGAAACTTTTTAAAAGAAAAATAAAACTTTTAAGAAAATAACCATTTAATCTATTTTCAATTGATTATATTTCTATTGAGCATGGTTATGAAATAGTTTTGTATCGTAGGACAACCATTGGGAGTAAAGGGTCACCAAGCTTTAACAAACCAACCAAACCGTAATAAAGCTTAAAACTACCCGGTACTTCATTTGTACATTGATATAAAAAAATATAATATACATATACTAACAACAACAACAAAAACTGCAATAAAGCTTTTAAGAGGTTTAGGATTACACAAAATGTAAATTCAAATCACACGCCTTCATCAGTACAACAAAAAAAACATACCCATAAATTCAATTATACAGAAGGAATATATATATAATATCCAACCCATACCTAAAAATGATAGAAAAGATTGATCTATAAACAAATAAGAATGTGAAATAATAAAATAAAATCTGACCGTTTTATTGGTGGAGTCTGTTTCATTTGTCACTGGAACTTGAGGTTGTTGATCATGTAGAACATTGAACAGCTGCTGTGTCTGATCTTTTAATATCTGGGGGTGTGAGGTTATAGAAATAAGAAATCATTAGCTCTCTAGTTAGTGGACCTACCATAATAACAGCAAACGAAAGGATCATGTATACACATTTGCTATTTTTTAAAGCTGTTTTTGTGTGTGTTGTATTTTGCTTCATGTTCAATTATTTGTAAAATAAAAAATGCTATACAGATTTACATTTTATTTGCCTGTTTTATTTCCAAGTATATATAACTAGTTCTCAAGTTCTAATTTATATACTCTGTAGGCCTAATTTACAAAGTAATTGTTCCAACCACTAACTTTAAAAAATTAATTAAAATATCATTTGATTTTGATTACATTACAATCGAGAAGCTTACACTTAAACTTAAATTATTTTTCAAACCACACAGGACTTGACTTTATGCCAGAGCCAAATGAAAAGTCGTATTAAGCTGTCATTAAATCAGTTATAAATAATGATAGTGCTAGTACTGCAAGTCCAAGTATAATTATAATACTCTAATAATTAGTAATTAAAATTAGTCTACCAAATTTAATCCTTGTTTTAATATTAAAGACGTAGGCTTAGTAGGCCTAAGCTAAATGTAAATTCAAAATTATAAATATAGGGCGCCTATATTTAGGCCCATATAATGACACTTATTGGTAGCATAATCATATTATGAGCATTCATATGATTCATGATCTATCACTAAGCGTAGGCCTAATCCAGCCTAACCATGCCATATGATATAATTGGTAATAATCTTTCTCTCAGTAGGTCAGTAGGCTTTGCTTAAGTTAGGTACTTTGACACACAATTTAAATATTGTCCGATTGTCATGAATCATACATCATTTTAAAGGGCTAGCTATAAGCTTTACAACAACACCAATTTCATCTTTCTATCTTTTATAGAAGTGGAGTTATGAGTTTTTTGGTGATTTTTTAAAACCCCCTTCTTTATCTTAGTATTTAACTGAAAAAAATGTGTGACACACTTTCCAAATTTCTGCCTTATTTTGCCAAAAACTTTTGGATTTTAAAAGATAATGCTACCAAGTTTTCAAGAGACATTCTCAATGCAATATACAACACAATAAACAACAAAACTTTTATATATAACATCAAGACTTTTTTTTTTTATATATTTATTTGTGGGTATGTTCAGAAAAAAGTGAACAGAAAAAATGGGAAAAATCATTATTTATACAGGAAAAAATGAAAAAATAACATGTTTATTGAATTTTAACTAATTTTATTATGCTTGTATTAAATTTTAAATCAATTATTATATTTATAAAAAGGTAAGTAGTCTTTTTTATATATAAAATTGAACGCATGTAATTATACATTTTAAAAAATTATCCATGGTGATGAGATTTATTTATTAAAAATGTTATTTGATATATTAAATAGTTGTCTATGTACTGCTTTTCTATGTTCTAATAAAATATATTTACTACGATGATGTTGTTTGAGTATTGTTTATTAATTTAATGTATATTATTAGTAAGTGTGGTTGTTAATAGAATTAGATTAAGCTTAGGCCTAAATAGACTATTATAGGATTCTAATAACAGTTGTTTATAATTATAACTGATATTGATATGTATATTGATATGTAGGCCTATTTTAGTAATATTCTCTAAAATAATAAGAGAAAAACGATTATTATTAACAGTGGTTTTTTTGGTTTTTTTAAAATAGGTGCCGGTACTCAGTGATGGATTGCCTAACTTTTAACTACCAGGAAAGCAGTTTCGCATTTAATATTTTAATTCTTATTGTGCGCAATTTAAAATAATTCAATTTTAACAAATTAATAATATAATAAATTAATAATAAATGTTAAAATACAAGAACAGTAATTATTTTTTCCCCACATTGAAAAAGGTGCCAGTACGCCTACCGGGGGTACCGGCACAAAAAAAGCACTGATTATTAATATTACTATTGCAAAACTATTAAATATCGATTCAATAATGACGAACGATAAACTGTGTACCGGTACCGTACACAATTTTTAACATAATAAATAAAACTTAAAAACCAACCCTTGGTTACTACATAATTAAACTTTTCAAGTTTGGTTATAATCTTTTATTAAAATTACTCATTTTAAAAGTCTTATCATTATTTATATGTTTAAGGATTTAACATTAACAAATCACAGTGATAGCAGCCATTTCCGGCTTTTTGATCAAAATAAACAATACTTAAGTCATTAAATAATTAGCCGAAACACAGTTATAATTATAGGAAAAAAACTTACTGATGTAATCTGAAAATCCTTGTTTGCAAAAATTGATGGCAAAGAGATGTGAAGGAGGTTCGGTCCGCGCTTTCCAAACAAATGCTCACTGCACAACTTGCTGTACCCGGCTGTCATTACAATCACAGTACGTACTCGCTGCCTCTATACTCGATTCAGTTCAGGATCAGTAGGAAATTTAGGTAAGGAAACCCTTCTTCCTTCTATTATTTTCCCCCGATATGCTTTACAAATACAGCAATACTGCACTCCTCTTGGAACTTTGCTTGTAACTCTCTGCTGATCAGCCATCGTGCTTTCAGTTGTGTTGTGTAACTAATACTAACACTAGCGATGTACGTTTTCTGATTTTTCGGCGAAAAAGATTAACAAGGGCAAAAACCCCTGCGGGAGGGATCGTAAACAACACATTCAGGAGATACGCATTTCATGCTATTTTGACATAAAACTAATTCAAATATTTCACAAAAT
>CAXITT010000645.1:371987-390178 GCA_964033795.1 Lymnaea stagnalis | reverse complement strand
TTTTTCTGCTATTTTCATGCCAATTAGTCTATGTATTGTGTTCTATTCCCATGCCAATTAGTATGTTTTTCTGCTATTTTCATGCCAATTAGTCTATGTATTATGTTCTATTCCCATGTCAATTAGTATTAGAATGTGTTTTATTTCCAATCCAATTAGGATAAAAATATTTTTGTCTTTTCATTGTCACCAGTTTAATTTATTGCATGCACATTTTACCAATATTTTAATTTGATTTTTCTATTTAATAAACGTCATTTCCTATGCCTTGTTCAAATCTGAAATTTTCGTTTCATTTGTTCCACAATGTCCAGCTGTTGTTGAATTAATAAGTGTCAGTAAATGAAATGAGAAAGTTGGGTCAAATGTTGAGGTTGTAATGTTAATGAGGGAGTATCTCCTCCTGCTGTTATGAACGAGTCAACCAGCTGTTAAATTCTTCACACAATATGTCGCCTTTCAAATCTGGGACATGACAGTTCCTAAACTTTAAGGGTTTCATTGGCCGTTTGCCATATAGCAAACCATCTCATTCAAAGTTAACAAAATTAAGAAGCATTCGTAAATATTGTTTATGATGTCGGCAACTTTGCTTATCAAATAGTCAAATATTTCTCATGTTTTCTTACAAATTGTTTCAATCACAGGTGACACTTACACAAAGAATACAAATATTAGTCAAGTCGTTAATGAAACTATTAATCTTACACCCCATTGAATGCACTATTAAAAATACCAATATTTATACAAATTGATGGTCTGCTGGAATGTTGACAACATCAATGTACATACATACTAACTGGGGGTGCACAGCATTAATGGAAAGCATGTCAAGTTATGGTGTTTGTATTTCGTTTAATGAGCTGCTTCCATAAATTAAAATATAATTAAATATTTAAAAAAAATAAGAATACTTTTGGTGAATCTGGCTGTCACCGATTTATTTGTGAATATTATGAAGAGGATGGTTAATAGCAGTGTCGGTAGCCCAATCATTCATGGTGGCCTCTGGTCCGGCCCTGTCATTCATTGTGGTTTCATTGTTTTAAATGTGGTAAATTATATGACTGTACCGCGCTTCGAGCCTTTGGAGTGTGTTTTTGAAATAAACTTTATTATTATTATTCATGGTGGCCTCAGGTCAGTAGCTCTATCTTTCATGGTGCTCTCTGGTCCGTAGCCCTATTAACTTTGGTAATTTGATTTGTTATGTCCTATATCATGAGTTAATGTGTCCCCTTAACATTCGTCATGTCTCTTTAATATTTCTTGACTCCCCCTTAACATTTGTTGTCTCCCTTTGTTATTTCTTGTCTCCCCTTTACACGTCTTGGGTCCCTTTGTTACTTCTCGTCTTCCCTTAACATTTGTTGTGTCCCTTTGTCATTTCTTGTGTCCTCCAGATAATTTTTGGCAAACCTGATCAAGTTGGTTCCCGCACGTTTGTGGGAGAGGGCAACTGGATGTTCGATATGTGCACTTGATGGTCCTAATGATAAATGTCCACCTCCATCTCCCACACATCATTATTGTTTAAAATCACCATTCACTAAGTCAGCCGGTTGGAGTAGAAATTTATTAATCAGACAGTTGTGGCACAAAATTAAACAGACACGAAGTATACATTAAATTGTAATCAGTTTGAAAGAAGCAATTTTCATTTTTAAATAACATTATTTACAAAGTAAATGAAATGTTGAGTACAAAAGTTGACATGATGTAACGATCAACATTGGCTATGCAGATGGCAAACAAACAAAATAATACTCAGGACAAAGGGAAATGAGTAAAACAAAGTATGGGAAAACCTGTAAAAGAAGAATGCGACTAAACATCGTTGTCAAAATGTCGTCAAAAAGTCTTCATTAGCGAACAAACAACAATAAAAAAGATTTTTTTTTTAAGTAGCATTTTGCTGAAAAGTGGTATCCAAGAGGGTAGCAAGTGTATTTTATAAAGAGGGATGGAGAGAGAGTGAATCAGGGAGGGAGGGAGAGAGAAGGATAGGGATAGGAGAGGGTGAAGGGGGGAGAGAGTTGCCTGGCCACATTGAAACAGCTTAATGACGTTACAACACTGTAACTTCCACCAAACTTCTTTTGTCTCAGACTCTTTCCTCTGAATCTCTATCATTGACAAAAATTCAGTTTGGTTAATAAAACGGTATTTACAGGAGGGAGAGAGAGTGAATGAGAGAGGGGATAGGGATAGAAGGGAAGCGTGGCGGAAAGGGAGAGAAAGGGGAATAGAGGGGGAGTGAGGAAGGGAGAAGGTAGAAAAAAGAGAGAGGGAGGGGTAGGAGATAGTCTCAACTGGAAATAAGGGTAAAGAGGAAATGTAGACGGAGGGTGGTTTAGAGTGAGAACCTGCAAGTATTTTTCTCTTTCTAGAACATTCCTGGGCTGTGCAAATAGTATACAATCATAGAAATGCACTTGTGTCATGAAAATGGAGCGGGGAAAAATGCTTTTTAACAAACACAAATGTCGTAGGAGCCCCCTTGCTGGCACATCCTCTCCCATCCTGTACACTTGATCACCGAGTCATGTTTCTTCTATCTGATGGGCATGTAAGACAGTCCGGATCGTCTGCCTTGCATGAAGACCACCACGCTGCCAATGGCGACGAGGAAGAGACTGGCCACGCTGAAGTAGAATGAGTAGCCGAGGTAAGGGTCACGGAAGCCCCAGACACCAACACAGATGATGAAAACAACTGCAAGAGACAGATTTCAAATGATAAAACTATGAATGTAAGAGACATGAAATTAACTGTAAGAGAGATGAAAGTAACTGTCAGAGAGATGAAGTAACTGTAAGGGATATGAAAATAACTGTAAGAGAGATGAAACTACTGTAAGAGAGATGAAGTAACTGTAAGGGAGATGAAGATAACTGTAAGAGAGATGAAAATAACTGTAAGAGAGATGAAGTAACTGTAAGAGAGATGAAGTAGCAGTAAGAGAGATGAAAGTAACTGTAAGAGAGATGAAGTAACTAAGAGAGATCAAAGTAACTGTAAGAGACATGACTGAAAGATAAAAGATAAGCAGGAGATAAAAAGGTTAAAATTACTTTTAAGTTAATAGACAAAGTTTTAAAAAAACAAAACTTATGTTAGCTCTTACAGAGTGGGCTTTCAAAAATTATCCCCCTCACAAAAAAAATAAAATAAATAAATTAATGAACAAATAAACGAAGTTTTGGCTGTATTTTGTCTGTTAAGTTCATTAAGTTCATTAAAAACAAGCCATTTACTTATGTCTTACTATCTTCCGGATATGTTTTTTTCATGACTCAGTATGTTTGATGTAACAAAAGCTTTCACTTCTATTCCTGTATCACAATAAAAGCTTATCACATGTGGGTCACGACCCTTTTGTGGGTCGAAGGACCCTTTCCCAGTGATTGCCTAAGACAATCGAAAAACACATATACTCTACTGTTATAAAGTATCAAAGAAAATAATTTCGTGGCTGGGGGTCGCCACATTATGAGTAACTGTATTAATGGGTCGCTGCATTTTAAAGGTTGAGAGCCACTGTCTTATCAGCTAGGGCTAGTGCCATCAAACTAGGATAGTTTGTCAACCCCACTCCACAAAAAAAAAATTGTCTGTAAAAATGCCCCCCCCCCTCCATATAAAGAAAAAGTGACACCCTGCGTGGACTACCTCCTTAGCTAACTTTTCCTCGTCCTGGATTTTACTCTGTGGGTAACTTACCTCCGGCTAATCCTAAGGTAGAGGCGGCGTCAGTGAGTACTTTCCCAGGGGATCTGAACACCGTGGGAAGTACTAAGAAAATGGCGGCCAAGACAAAAGCGGCTACCGTAGAACACCCAATATGGCGAACGCCTCAAAGACCTTCAAGATGTCTGAAGAAACAATAAACGAAAGCGTTTGGATTTTTGGTGTGATTTGTAAGTTTGTATTTGTAACAACTGCATTTTAATTCTACGAAGTACATGATTCCAGGACAAAGTTTAAAATCAATCACTCCATCATGCCAGTTCTCTGAAATGCTCATGTGAAACACTATCTGAAACACGGGTTATCAGAAACCCTGGTTATCTATCAAGGTAACACATTAATGATATGGGACTTGGCAGGAAAAAAAAAGAATTTTATAAATGAAACAACTGAAAGTAGATGTGTAATTACCATAATACAATGTACAACAAATTATCACAATGCGCTGTACAACAAATTACCACAATGTGCTGTACAACAAATTACCATAATATATTGTAAAAAAATTAACGTAATACACTGTACAACAAATTACCATAATACCCTGTACAACAAATAATAATCCATGCAAAAACATTTTGAATGGAAAGTTTTCAGAAACTAACTCTCCAGAAACAATAGGTTATCCAAAACAACCCAAATCCTAACCATTTAGTCTACCCTTAACATATATATATATATATATATATATATATATATAAGGATACATATAAACACATTTCTTACCATTATATCAGACCGAAAAAAAGAAATCATGACGTCTTTCCTCCTTTGATTGTGTAGGGTTGGTCTCCACACTCATCTTGGATGCACAGCCTCCACAGTCCAAGACTTAGTTTTATAAATGGTGGGTTGGGAATTGATGAAGACAACCATTCAGGGTGGCCACACCGGCAATGTTGATGATGACGCATATGCCGATGGTGGCCAGTCCAACCGGGTAGCTGGACGTTAAGCCTCCCGGAAGCAGCCTTTGATAAAGATGGAGAGAAAAATTTGTGTGTGATCGTGGACGAGTCTAGGGGGTTGCCTTGCTCGCTAACACTGTCTTACTGTTCTCGTGTTTGAGAACGTTTTCAAAGGGTCAAATAACAGCAGTTTCATAAAAGGCAATCACATTTTCAAGGTTGCATCTCTAGCGTTAGTTCCAGACATATGACAGGGTTTTTAAAGCCCCTTTACCCCCAACCCCTCCCCACAGGCCCAACCCGCCACCTACTTATTTCTTATGCATGAAGAGGATGTTGACAGAAAACTATGTCAGCATATCTGCACTGCAGCATTGCCTAACTATGTCAGCATATCTGAACAGCAGTATTGCCTTGTGTAGTTTTTTTATTCTTTTCAATAGTGAGTCTGAAATCAAGACTTACCTTCTAAATCTCCCCCTCACCCCCCAATTTTCCCGCCCACCTACCGCTCCAAGCTTGCATTTTGTAAACTGCCTGCTGTTTGCGCCACTTTAAGAGATCTTACCTGGCAAGTTACTTTACCTATTTAACATGTTTTAATAAAGCAGTGTAATAACCTGTCCAACATCACTTCCTCTACATAATGCAAATTTTACATAGGATATTTATCGGTTTTGACTCATGAAAAAATATGGTTTATGACAGGTTCTTGAAAAAAATTTTGCTCTCAAAAAAAAAAAAATTAAACGTCCTGCTGCTGATTTTGGGCTCTTTTGATCAATGAGTTTGCCAACCCCTGTGCTATCTGTATGAGAAAATATGCCTGCTTAAACCTATTTCTACATGGATTAATGGATATCGATAAGACTTGGAATACATAGTTGCAGTAGCGTAGCTGGGGGTTAGTGCCACCAGGGACGTGGCGAGCATTTGCCCCCCCCCCCNAAAAAAAAAAAATTAAACGTCCTGCTGCTGATTTTGGGCTCTTTTGATCAATGAGTTTGCCAACCCCTGTGCTATCTGTATGAGAAAATATGCCTGCTTAAACCTATTTCTACATGGATTAATGGATATCGATAAGACTTGGAATACATAGTTGCAGTAGCGTAGCTGGGGGTTAGTGCCACCAGGGACGTGGCGAGCATTTGCCCCCCCCCCCACTTCCTCAAGAAAAAAAATCGGCAATTAGCCAAAATACAACACCGCCCCCTTCCTACGTCACTGTATAATTTTTTCAATTCATTGCTCTGAAGAATTTATTGAAGAGGTTTCGTTTTTTTTTTCATTTCCTGTTCAGGGGTGGGGGCCCAAATGTCATTTCGTCTTATTTGAGCTATATCAATAAAAGTTCAAATAATGAACTTAACGACCAGTGGTAGGAAAATCTGGCCTGCCAATTGCATGCAGCTCTATAGTGGCCTGAGTGCGGCTCAGCCAGTCAGCCACATGCAGCTCTATAGTGGCCTGAGTGCGGCTCAGCCAGTCAGCCACATGCAGCTCTTTAGTGGCCTGAGTGCGGCTCAGCCAGTCAGCCACATGCAGCTCTATAGTGGCCTGAGTGCGGCTCAGCCAGTCAGCCACATATTGGTTTTCACTCCAAAGAAAATACCTTCTTGACAGGTCCTTGAAAAGAAATGGGGCTCTCAAAAATTTTGTATCCGTCCAGCTGCTGATTTTTGGCTCTTTTGATAATGGGTTTGCCGACCACTGCTCTAGACCAAACTTGAAGAAATAGATTTAAAAAAAAAACAGGAGGGTTTTGAACTCATACTATTCACCACTATTTGTGCCATCATTTCATTTTCGATATACGCCATACCTCTTACATTTCCCAACCGACCTTAATGGGACAACTTTAACAATTTTAACTTTAATTTTTATTTAAAGAATTATTTGGTCGTTGTGTACATGTACTTTTTAAAAAAATATCTGTTTTAATAAGTTTCTTGAAGTTTCTACAAGAGGCGTCATTTCAAGGTTGTTTTTTTTTTTATGTGTGTGGGACAACAGATGCCCCACCCTGCCCTACCCACATGAAGTCCCTGGTTTCTATATTATTCTAGAATATTCAAGGGTTTTAAGACTATATTAGTACATTAGTGTCGTATTTATGTCTTTATAAGTCTTTGGGGCTGTCCTCAAATATTATTAAATTAGAAATAAAGACATTTTAAAAAAGTTTCTAGTAAGTTCCAGATGAGCGTAGAAGGTTCTAGAATGCATTTTTATTAAAATAGCCAAACTCTACAAGTAGGCTTAGGTTAACTTACAAGCTTTTAAATAAATTGTTGCATCTTGGCCAGACTTAATTGGTAGACATACTTTTCATAATGTCTTTTAAAATAGAGGTGGATTTCACACTAATTATATTCTCATCTTTCTGTGCAAACTGGGGTAGGAGTAAGTGGGGGGAGGGGTCAAAATTTTATTAAAGTTTCCTCAGTTACCTATATGTTGTCTCAAAAGGATGGCTAGTAGTGTAACGTCAGTATATTAGATTTCACTGTTCAGCCAGGCTTAGCTTACTTCCTAACATTCCTCTATGCAAGGGCGGCGTAATTTAATCGGGACAAGGCCAATCATGGGGAAAGTACTAGGAAGGTAGCGGCCAAGACAAAGGCGAATCCATTGAATATAATACCCAGTATGGAGGACGCCTCACCAACTTTTACGCTACCTGAAAAATGAAGGTTGAAATGGAAGAGTGCGGGAGAAGAGGAGAAAATATTATAGAAACATCTGTTTTAAATTCTAGAAGAAAATTATAACCTGAAAACTCTAAATAATATCTCTGTCTATTTAAATACCTCAAAATTTTTGTTTTGTTTAGAAATTTTATTAGTCCATGGTATTGAAAGCTCATAGTTGTTATGGCAGAGGTGGAGAAAAGGAGGCTGGGGGAGTGGGCGGAATGCCTGGGAAATTTTAGGGGGCTCTGGGACTCTTTTGAACTTAATAATCACCAAAGTCCAGTAACCTCTAATTTATTTAGACTTCATAACCCCCCCCCCCCCATGTGAAACGGATTAATTTTTTTTTTTTTTTCATCCCCTCGTTCCCCATGTGAAACGGATTAATTTTTTTTTCTTTTTCATCACCTCGTGTGAATGTTATGTCTAAGTTACAAATACAATCTACATGGAAACTGTAACATATCACAGGATTGATAACATGTCACAGGATAGATAATCTAACATGTCACAGGATAGATACTTCGTTATATTAAAGGAAATATGTTACATCATATAACAGGATAAAGCCTGCATAATATAATTGGTAAAGAAATACCAGGAGAGATAGCTGTACATTATTGCCATGAGCTGCACAAACAAAGGCATGAGCTGCACAAACAAAGGCATGAGCTGCACAAACAAAGGCATGAGCTGCACAAACAAAGATTTCACACAGATTTGACAATTTACTTAAATTAAAATTTAACATAAATTTCAGTCATAAATTATGCCAAAAAATGATTTATTTACCTTTTTTTATCGGAATCCGGAATAGAGGCACAGTCGTCATTGATACACAGCATCCAAAGTCCCATAGTATAGCCCCCATCGAACCTCCACCCAGCGCTGGCCAGGCCTCCAATGTTCATCATGATGCCGATACCAAGAGCAGCCAATCCCACATTGTAGCTGGTGGTGATGCTGTCCCGAAGCACCCTTGCTCAATGAAAGTCACAGAAGAGTTTTAGAGTGGGTATAGTTTGGTCATCTTAGGGTAAATCAAATGGTCCATTCAGCGTTAATACAGGGACAATTCAGATATAATGATATGGTTAATTTAGGGTCTATTGAAAGGTCAATTTCGGGTCAATTGAATGGTCAATTTAGGGTCAATTGAAAGGTCAATTGAATGGTCAATTGAATGGTCAATTGAATGGTCAATTTAGGCTCAATTGAAGATTAATTTAGGGTCAATTGAATGGTCAATTTAGGGTCAATTCAAGATTAATTTAGGGTCAATTGAATGGTCAATATTGGGTCAATTGAATAGTAAATTTAGGGTCAAATAAATAAATTTTCTCAATTTAGGGTATCTTTAATGGTTAATTGAAAATCCAATTAAGGGTCTGTTGAATGTTCAATTTAAGGTAAATTGAATGGTTAATTTAGAGTCAATTGAATGGTTAATTTAGAGTCAATTGAATGGTTAATTTAGAGTCAATTGAATGGTTAATTTAGAGTCAATTGAATGGTTAATTTAGAGTCAATTGAATGATTAATTTAGAGTCAATTGAATGGTTAATTTAGAGTCAATTGAATGGTAATTTAGAGTCAATTGAATGGTCAATTTAGGGTTAATTGAAGATTAATTTAGGGTCAATTGAATGGTCAATTTAGAATTAATTGAATGGTCAATTTCAGGATAATGAAGCACACACTAACTTTTTTTTTCCGACTGATGAGCCCGATGGATATTTGGTCAACTTAAATCTATCTATAATATAAAGCTGCAGGTAGTGTGTGAGCATATTTGGTGTGGAGATGTGAACTTAAGGTATAGTTGATAGTTTGATGAGGGAATTGTTGAACTAAGGTTTAAGGGATAGTTTGATGTGGCCATTGTTGAACTAAGGTTTAAGGGATAGTTTGATGTGGCCATTGTTGAACTAAGGTTTAAGGGATAGTTTGATGTGTGAATAAACTTATGGTTTAAGGGATAGTTTGATGTGGCCATTGTTGAACTAAGGTTTAAGGGATAGTTTGATGTGGCCATTGTTGAACTAAGGTTTAAGGGATATTTTGATGTGTGAATAAACTTATGGTTTAAACGATAGTTTGATGTGGCCATTGTTGAACTAAGGTTTAAGGGATAGTTTGATGTGGCCATTGTTGAACTAAGGTTTAAGGGATATTTTGATGTGTGAATAAACTTATGGTTTAAACGATAGTTTGATGTGGCCATTGTTGAACTAAGGTTTAAGGGATAGTTTGATGTGGCCATTGTTGAACTAAGGTTTAAGGGATATTTTGATGTGTGAATAAACTTATGGTTTAAACGATAGTTTGATGTGGCCATTGTTGAACTAAGGTTTAAGGGATAGTTTGATGTGGCCATTGTTGAACTAAGGTTTAAGGGATAGTTTGATGTGTGAATAAACTTATGGTTTAAACGATAGTTTGATGTGGGAATTGTTGAACTAAGGTTTAGGTGACAGTTTGATATGAGAATTGGTGAACTAATGACTGCTCGGGTAATTCAAACAATTTTATTGCAGATACCTCTGTGCAAGATAACCATGACCATGTTAAAATAATTTTTTGTTTTCATTAAATAAATCATGATTTGTCTTTAACAATAAAGAAATGAATACAGATTCCTTTATGTTCTACTATTTAAAGCAATCATTCCCCCCCCCCCAAAAAAAAAATAAATAAAATAATTATCATCAGTAAAGGGATGCAGTATAATTTAACAAATACAGACAACATAAATATTAATGGTAAATAGTATTCAAATGTTGAAAACAATTGCCAAATTCAAGATCTAAACTAAAGACTTTAATATCAATAAAACCAAAATCTTGGTTTACTGTAACTACAAGAAAGGTTGATGGTAAAAATAGCAACTCAAGGATTTCAGTGACTTAAAAGAAATACTGGAATTTATTTTTTTAAATGTAGGCCTAATGAAAAAAAAATCTAAATTTTTTTAATTTTTAAAAATTGAAGTAAACAAAAAATTTAGTTTGCATGCTTTAGAACTTGATATTTTAATAAAGCATATTATTATTACTATAGTATTCCTCAATATACTATAGATATATAAATCAATAAAAGTGGATTTTGATTTTTAGTTTATCAGAAATTGAATCACAATCATGCCATATTAAAATTATAACAAATGCAGTTAATAAAATAAATAATGTAACTGTACAATCTGAGTTGCGAATGTTTTATTGCTTCATTTTGTTGTATTAAGGAACACAAGTTTTTTATAAAGAAATAAACAGTAATAATTAAAACCTAATTTTATTTCTTAATTTTAAAAATAAACAATATTCACATCCCATTTCAAGTTCACACATTTGCAGAAAAAGAGTTCATGCATAGCTCAACAAATAAGCATAAATACTCTAACATTTTAATACAGATCAAGAAATATTTTTTAATTTATTTATAATAATCATATGAACAATTAACATCTGAAATCTGATATATAAAAAAACTATACAGTAACACAGATATGGGAAAAATTTATGTGGTTAAAAATGTTAAAATAGTCTCTGACTGGTTTAGCATGCCCCATTCCTGTTTCGAGTTCATCTGATCAGAAAAACTGCCCATTCCTGGGAATCTAACACCACAGCTGTGTTTAGAAATCTATGGACACATTTTTCCTTGGTTGAACAAACTTGTGGCAAAAAGCGAGCAACTGTTTCCTCTATTGTGTGCAACTGTTTCCTCTATTGTATGCAACTATTTCCTCTATTGTGTGCAACTATTTCCTCTATTGTGTGCAACTGTTTCTTATTTGGGATAATGAGGGTTAGATTACTTTGATCTAACAGAAAATGAAGAAGTCCTGAGTATGAGAGAAGACAGAGCTTGTAATGACAGTAACTGTTAACAGAAAGCACAGGGCTCATCCTTAGCTTGCCATAGCATTACAAAGCTGATGCTCCAAATGGAAAGAAGAACCAGTGAAATTCTTGAAGACTTAGTAAGAGTCATGAAAAATTGGACAAAAGACTTGAGAATGCTGTAATACAGGTGGATGAATGCGTAAATTAATTTTTAAAATGTGAGCAACACAGTATAGGACCAACAAAGAATAAGATATTTAACAGACTTAAACACAAACACACACACATACTCTCTTCCTCAAATTTTACATTTACATAAAGTTCAATATCCTTTTTTTTTAAAAAAAAGTCAGTTTTGTTTTTAACAAAAAAAAAAAAAATCACATTTTCTTTCATTACCAAAAGTGAAATAAACTATTTGCTCTTTTAAAATTTTTAGATACCGTACAAATTTTTAAGTAAATTAAATAAGATTTTTTAAGCTTCTTATAGAATATATGTCTCAAATATTATTACATTTTCTTAAAATGTCAGTTCCATTTCATATGATTACAAATTAATGTTTACTTCTCAACACAATATGATTTGAGTTTAACAAGTTGTTGCTGAAATAATTTACATAGTCTTAAAATAAATCTATTACGAACAAATATTACTTTATCTATAATTTTGTTGTTAAATATAGAGGGTCTTCAAAAATCTATAAATGGATGAAAGCCTTGTTGTTGGACAGATGAGGGATGGAGAAATTTAAATTGGGATCTGGTAAAAGGCAAATCATTTGGTAAATCCATGTAGTAGATTTGTTTCCCCTTCTTTTGAAAGATTCTATAAATGGATGAAAGCCTTGTTGTTGGACAGATGAGGGATGGAGAAATTTAAATTGGGATCTGGTAAAAGGCAAATCATTTGGTAAATCCATGTAGTAGATTTGTTTCCCCTTCTTTTGAAAGATTCTGTTTGGTAGTGTCTTTCCTATTTTGCCCTATTCATGACATACAGATGTTATAAAATGAAATACAAATTTCTAAATTTAAAAAATGATGCCTATCCATTCTCAAAGATTCCATTAAGCAGATCACTTCCATTGCAAATGGGTTTCTGTAAACAAGCCTGGAGTAAGACAAACATTAACATAAATACAGTTAAGTTACAACCGAACTGACCGACTATGAAAATTGTTATTCCTGGTGTAAGAGGGTCTCTTCCGGCCGCCAACATCTGAATGAGTCCAATGTAAGGATGAAGAACCAGTGCTAAATGAATCAGCTACTTCATTGATGATTTTAGTTTTCTGTAGCAGAGTTCTACCCATAGCGCCCACACCTTCAAAGTCACGTGCTCGCTCTGAAGACTCTATCAAATTCAAGGTGGATAAGTTTGCATCATGTAGCTCTTTGGTAGTGAATCCAAAGTTGTTAGCCTGCATAAAACTGGGTGGGTTGTTCTTGCTGCCGCGAGGAGGCAGGAAAGGTCTGAATGATTTAGCCAGGTCTGGGTCAATCTCATCAATCCTGAAAGTGGAAAAATAGTTTTTCCCTTTATACAATTTCTTAAAAAATATAGATGGAGATGCAAACAAAATATCTTTTGAAAATCTACTGAAAACTAAGCTGCAACCATTAAGTCTGCTGTCTCAGGTGCATTTCAATAAGCTCAAACATGGTTGATAAAATAATGAATGCTGAAAATTAAATCAAGCATGCAGCAGTCTGATTAGAAGCACTTGTTACATGTCATAACAGACTCGAGAACTGGACAATGCATATCACTCTTGAGGAAATAAATCTTCCACTGCGAGATGAGATGTCAACTGGTAAAAGGAGAAGGGACCACATTCAGAACCAGGATATAAGACAAATGGTTGGTGCCACAAAAGTCAGCTAGTAAATGGCCCTACAATGAATTAATTAATTTAGCCATCTGGTCAGAATACCTGTCAATCAGCCTGGATTACAAGCCTACAACACAGGCCCTCCGGTTTTGGGACCAGAGGAAGACCACACCATTGGCATATGGGATGTGGTAAGGACACCCTCAAAGTTAACAACATAAACCTTCAGCAGGCCTCAAACCATCTGGGATGCAGCCAACTGCACCTCCCTGCAATGCCTCCCCCTAGTAAAAATTGGACAGAACAAGAATAGGAATGAATAAACAACTCACTTCTGCTTGAATGTACCACCCATCATACGCTGCCGTGCACTTGACAAGATTTCCTTATTCCTCCTGTCCAGCACGACCTCTTTAGTGGAATTCCTTATATTTCCAAAATGTTTCAAAGACTTTCCCAGTTCATTGGTGAACCTTTCATCATTGGTCACTTTGCCTGTTGATATGAACACAGATTTATTTTTAATGGTTGGCCTTAAACGGCAAATTTGTTTTTAATTGTTATTTTAAAGTGTTTTCTTTTAAGGAATATATTTGCCGTTTTTCTTCAGTTTGTTAGCAAACAAAAGGCTGAAGTTTCCAACTGTTGGTATAGATCAGCCTGATTAAAAGGACAGCCGTTATCACAAAAGGAGGTCCTTCTATACGGTATAGCTTGTGTTTGAGTCTACAAAATGTATGCTAGTCAAGAAATTTTCATAATTTTAGGGTGTAACTTTAAAATAATGAGTGAAAATAAAAGTACCACTCTTCTTCCTAAAGTCCCCTAAAAGCCCCTTGCACACTTTCCCCTTTTAATACAATTAACTTTCATTCCCTTATTGCCTCAGAAAAAACTAACCTAGTCCAACTGATCCTTTATTTCATGCCCCGATAAAAGTGACCCCAAGTTTATTGTTTTTCTCAGCTACAGCTGGTGGTGTAGTGAAAGCACCATTATCAATCATGGAAGGAATCTGCAAAACTGCTTTGATTTGCCTGATAGCATCTTCTCTGTTTCGTGCCACGGATGCATCTTTCCTTTTACCTTTCCTATCATATAAAAAGTTATGCAGTGATATTTAAATCTTTTGAGGACACAGAATGAAATTTAGTAAAATGAAAGAAATAAACAATTATTCATGTTTAAAAAGAATTGTTTGAATTTTTGTTCAGCTTCCAGGAAAAGATTACAAAAATCCTTGCAATTCTTTCTGCTTAAAAAATTTAGTTTTTTTAAAACTTATTTGAAATGATGAAGTTTCATGGCCAGAAAAACACTAAAATAAAATTCCTTGATTAGTAAAAAAAAAAGTTGCTATGAAAGTTCATCTAAGAGTCTAGAGCCATTTTTTAAAAATTATATTTTCAGTACCATCAACAGTTTATTACATACAAATTTAAGCAGATTTAAAATTGAATAACAAATAAATTAAATTTGCTTTGTTAATGAATAACATTTAGGAATTGACATACTGGCAACATTTCTTGGGGTCCTACCTTATTGTAATCTCTGTGATGGCCAGAAGGTGCTGTAATGTGCTCATGCGGTGCATCAACATTCCAATCATTTGTAAGATCAAAAACAGTAACAGAAGAGCCACAAAGGCAAAGCCAAGGATACTTTCCTGGTAGCGGGAACAAACAAATCCATTTTACTGGTTAAGCTATAATCAAAAACAGTTTGCCGACATGAAAATACCAAGTGGAGAATTTACTTTATTAACTTTAAATTTGTTACAGGTAAAATTTGTAGGGAAAACCCCTAAATCTCCAGCACAAAAGAAAAAAAGTTTACCTCAAATTGGTATGTTTTGCCACCAAATGAATAGTCAAAAGAGATACGCCCAGCTTTTGTATACTGGAACATGAAATTAAGGGCCATCCACAGAAGGTTGAGAATGATTAACCCAAAAGCTGATGAGTTCCTGAGATCTTTCAGGCCATCTGTGGTTTTTTTTCTGTAAGAAAATGTTATAAATCAGATCTTCCAAGCCTTACAAGGTTTGTTTGCTTCAATAATTTGGTGTATGTCATACGTAATAGAATAGTCATTAATTTCATTGATAAACTGAAAATTACACTTCCTTGTTGAAACAAATTTTAAAACACATTTCTTTCAAGAATAAAATAGTTCAATAAGCTAAAATGTTCACGTTACCTTCTCCTCAGGAGTGGGATATATTGGCAGCAAATACTTGGTAACGAACTGTTGCCAGAAGTCTATCTCCTTTTTATTAGCCTTAAGAGAAAAAAAAACAACAACAAATGTACAAAGTTACAATCCCCATTAATTGAAATGGACTGTTTAACATGCAAGTTTACACTCTTTGAAAGCAGGTACCTAATGAAAGGATGGCACAATTGTAATATTTGTACAACAAAAATGCAAGGGAGACTTGTGGTTCTATTTTCTATAAAATAAAGTTATTTATTTATTGCATGTTTAGAGCAGTGAAACACCAAGGAGATGCAAATGCAAAATATTCATGAAAAAATAAATGAAGTATAAAATACATATTTCTCAAACAATAAGTTTACAGAGTTTATAAATATGACAGGGCCATTTGTGTCCATGCATACCATTAGTCTGAGCTTTTTTAAAAAAAATTTATTTCTTTTTTACACATGACTATCATTTTTTGCTTTTAAATTGATAAAAGTCTACACTTAGCTCACTTAGAAGCCATTCAAATAAAACGGAAAATTAAAGCTAAAACTTCATACACCGATGGTGGCGCCATTTCCAAGGCCTCTATCTCCTGCCCACAGTGGGTTGCGTAGCTCATCATGAAAAATCTGTTTCTTTTTTCTTTTCTTCAGGATGGACACCTTGGGGGAATAACATTAAGAAACCCTTGAAAACTCCTGCGATGTCAATGAATGATTAATTCAATGAATGAATGATTAATGACATAAATTTAAAAAAACTAAACAGGGTCAAAGCTTTGGAGTTGGGTGTAACTAGAGAGTAAGAGAGTTTGAACACACACAAAGTTTGCAGACCACAGATGTAGGGCTGCAGCAGCAAAATATATATATGTACAAAATGGATATTATGTTACAGAAAAACTTACTGGTTCTGCTGGGTTGACAGCTACTAATGCTGGTTCAGCTACTGGGCACTGAGGCAGCTCAACCTCTGGCTCCTCTATTGTCTTGGGCATGGTTTGATGAATGTCAGAAGAGTGTCGTGATGTCTGAGGCTTGCTGCCGTGAGGCAGCTCAACCTCTGGCTCATCTATTGTCTTGGGCAGGGTTCGATGAATGTCAAAAGAGTGTCGTGATATTTGAGGCTTGCTGCCGTGAGGCTGCTCAACAACAACCTGTGCAAGAGTGCCTTCATTGGGAACCATTTTCTGGCAGGGTGGGATGAATTTATCAATATTAGTATATAACTTTGGCACAACAGTGCTTATAAATTGTGACTGATTAGTGTTCACAGTATACTCAATTTAGGGAAACACATTTTTTATTTTTAAATTTAGGGAAAACCTGAAGAAGGACCATAAAAAAACGCATCCATTTCTAATAAGAAGTCGTTGACCGCAAAAATACACAGACACAGAATTTAACTGATTTAGATATTTAGCAGACAGAAAATTGTAGGCCCATTCAATTACCAGGCTAGGGGTTAGGGTGTTTTTAAAGGTTAAAAATAGAGATCAAAATGCAATTAATTCTATAATTATTATTATGAAATTTTTTCTTCCAAGGACATAGATTGTAAATAAATTACATTACGCAGGTAAGTAGAGTGATACAATTACATTACGCAGGTAAGTAGAGTGATAAAATTACATTACGCAGGTAAGTAGAGTGATACAATTTTGGGAAGAAATGTTTTAAAATTATTAATTTATTGTTAATTTTTTTCATTCAACCAGGATGGATACCTACAAAGCACCACACATTTTTAATAAATCTTAAATAAAACTACTTACTGCTAGTTTCTCCTCAATACTTTTCAGTAAGTTAATAACTGTTTGGTCAGACATCTCACCAGTCACAAGATTTGTCTGTTGGTTACATTCAGGTATCAAAATTTTTACCAGGTTGGTTAATTCTTTCAGGTGTTCTGGTAAATATAAGACATAACATTAAAAAATGAAGGTGCACTTTCATGGGTCTTATCTAATGAGTATTATTATTATAAGTTTAAGTGTATATAATATATGCTTGAGTACTATTATTATAAATTGCAAATACATTCAAAATAACAATTAAAGAACTATTTTCAGTATTCCATAACCTCTTTAACTCGTGTAGAGATAAAATGTATATAAAATATTTATAGAGATGATTTAGGATGGCACAAATAAAAAGGTGGCTTGATCAAATGCATTTCAATGGATGATGGATCTTCAAATAACATGGATAGCTTGTGAATCCCCCTTTAAAAATAAAATAATTCAGCTTCTTAAGATCTTGCTGCATGTTCTTAATTTAATTAAATTTTGAACTTAACAGCATTGTAAAAACAATGAATATCGTGTGTTTAACTTTTATAAAACATCATCTTAACTATAGGCACTTCCCTCTCTCAAATGTCATTTATTGTATGAGATATCAATACAAAACTAATGCATTTTAATTAAATTTATGCAAGGGGCAAAAGTGCCCCAACTTGCACAAAGTTACAATCCTGCTGGTTGACAAAACTGTTTCACCTTCTCCCCTGTTGAATATCCTGGCCAGAAAATCTTTCTTTGGCTTGTTCTTCTTTTCTTCCTCTTTTTCTTTTTTTCTCCTCTCCATTTCCAATCTTTGGGTCTTTGTAGGCACTTCTCTTGTGCCCCATGAAACATCATTCAGGTTGCAGATTGAAAAAATGACCAGCAGCAAATACCCAGAGGGGATCGTCAGTAAGTATAGGACACCATGTATCAGGCACCAGATTTCCTATTTTAAAAAATTATTACATTCTGTTTGTGATGGTAAATAAATATATATTAAAACGTAATGAAGTCATTACAAAGAATTTGAATTAACTGCCTTAAAAATAAAACTTAGCATGCCCTTAAAAATGAACTTTATTTTAACAGGGGCCAATTTTAATTAAATCCTTCTCAAAATATATTCTAAATAGTCATATCTAGAAATTTAAAAATAGTTATAATGTC
>CAXITT010000645.1:334111-362253 GCA_964033795.1 Lymnaea stagnalis | reverse complement strand
ATTCTGAATCTTGAAAGGTGAAAGTAATATTCTGAATCTTGAAAGGTGAAAGTAATATTCTGAATCTTGAAAGGTGAAAGTAATATTCTGAATCTTGAAAGATGAAAGTAATATTCTGAATCTTGAAAGATGAAAGTAATATTCTGAATCTTGAAAGGTGAAAGTAATATTCTGAATCTTGAAAGGTGAAAGTAATATTCTGAATCTTGAAAGGTGAAAGTAATATTCTGAATCTTAAAAGATGAAAGTAATATTCTGAATCTTGAAAGGTGAAAGTAATATTCTGAATCTTGAAAGGTGAAAGTAATATTCTGAATCTTGAAAGGTGAAAGTAATATTCTGAATCTTGAAAGGTGAAAGTAATATTCTGAATCTTGAAAGATGAAAGTAATATTCTGAATCTTGAAAGATGAAAGTAATATTCTGAATCTTGAAAGATGAAAGTAATATTCTGAATCTTGAAAGGTGAAAGTAATATTCTGAATCTTGAAAGGTGAAAGTAATATTCTGAATCTTGAAAGGTGAAAGTAATATTCTGAATCTTGAAAGGTGAAAGTAATATTCTGAATCTTGAAAGATGAAAGTAATATTCTGAATCTTGAAAGGTGAAAGTAATATTCTGAATCTTGAAAGATGAAAGTAATATTCTGAATCTTGAAAGGTGAAAGTAATATTCTGAATCTTGAAAGGTGAAAGTAATATTCTGAATCTTGAAAGGTGAAAGTAATATTCTGAATCTTGAAAGGTGAAAGTAATATTCTGAATCTTGAAAGGTGAAAGTAATATTCTGAATCTTGAAAGGTGAAAGTAATATTCTGAATCTTGAAAGGTGAAAGTAATATTCTGAATCTTGAAAGGTGAAAGTAATATTCTGAATCTTGAAAGGTGAAAGTGATATTCTGAATCTTGAAAGGTGAAAGTGATATTCTGAAGAAATAAATTAAACTTAAAGTAACGATCTGAAAATTATTTTTAAATAGAATAGTATGAAAACTATATGTTGTAGACAACCATACTCAAAACATATATATCATATAGTTTTTTTATGTGTAGAAACTCGTGTCGAATTCTCGTAAAGAAAGTGATAATACTAAAAGACCTCACATAGCTAGTCTTGAGGTACAGTTGTGAGAAGGGGATTGAAAGTCAAGTATATAAGAGCCATGCTAATGTGTTTATAATAAGAACGGGTACTACAACTTCCATGCGTACCATAACTTAAGCGCTCCTGATCAACTTTAACAATTCTTACCTTCTTGTTAATTCCAGGTCATGGCTGTGCGTCGGTCAGAACCTTCGTTTCTGGTATTGATACTTTGGTTTGGTCTGTGTGGAGCGACATCCGCCAGTCCTGAAGGGGACACAACATGTCGGACACCTGTGTGCGGCTCAGCCAATCCCAACGGGAACCTGATAGATCTGAGTGAACCGAATGAACCAGGACCATTCCACGACTTAACCAAGTCAGAACTCATAAATGTAAGTATGCATAAGGTTTTGTTGTCTGATAAAATTGTGTCTTTTGACGTCACACGCTGAAAACAAAAAAAGTTTTTTGTCAAATTAAAATAAGAAATTACAGTTTTTAGCTAAACCTCATTGTTCCTGCATCATTTCAAAATGTTTTCTATTATATTATTAAACTGTAACTAAAAAAAAATAAAAAACGTTCATTGATTTTATTTCTGTTTATATAATTAAAAATGAACATGTGGTTAAAAGTAAAAATGGAATGTGCATGTATCTGAATGGAAATAAATGTATGTATGATAATTATGATGGTATAAATGATGATATTAGGCCTTTAAAAAAAAAATAAAACATTTAGAAGCATTGACTGAGAAAGATTATAGGGCATTTGTTGTTAATTCTTATCCTTGATTCTAGTGACGCCATTGAGTATTTTCGCCTATTCTTATAGCTTCGCGCTTTCCTAGAGAATGACCCAAAAATCCGAGCAACACAATCAAATAATGCAACAATGAACTCAAGCTTTATCTACACGGCAGATTTGTTTGTAGCTCCGAAATCACAAGTCTTACAGTATTTAGATAAAGGCGGTAAGTATTCTGAGCTACTCTCATAATATATGAGTGTTATAAATATAGTCCAAATATTAGTTAAAGATTTAGTAGCTGCATTAATTAATTACTTATTTTTAAAAAAAGTGTTTCTTATTTTAAAACTATTTTAAATTTATTCAGCACTAGCGAAAATACCCGGCCTTGATCCGGTCTGTACTCAGAAAAAAACACAACAACAAGACAGCAACAAACAAACAAATGTCTGTTGGGTTATATGCAAACACGGAAGCTATATTGGGCGCCCTTAAAAAAAAAAAATACATTTTCTCCTATCATTGACCACATTAAAATGTGTCAATCTTGAATCTGGGACCATAATGTTTCAGTTAATATTCCTGAAACCGGATAGACCACCATTGTACGGTTGCATAATATGTCAGATTGTTGACAGGTATACAAATCAGTTAATTGAGTTGTTGAACCCCCCCTCCCTGACCGACAAGAGATTGGACCAACTAGTTTGTGTTTTCCTTTGTTCCTTTGTTCCTAATGTTTTGTTTTCACAGAGGGCTCACGTTAAATATCCTATCTCGCAGGTGACTGTTTGCCTCACCAGACATTTTAATCAGTGCCCAGACACTGTAACAAAACCCTGTGATTCTCGAATATATTTTAAAAAAAAAGAAGATAATTAATCAATTATCTATACTAATAAAAGGCAAGGCCCTCACTGACTGACTGACTGATCACTAATTCTCCAACTTCCCCAATAGATAGCAGCCTGAAATTTGGCCTGCTTATTCCTTACAGCTCACATACAAAAGTTAAACATGTTTCGTTTCCAAACTCTATACCGTTTGGGGCCTGGGGCCCAAAATGTCGTTTGTTTCCTATATGAGCTATATAAATAAAATGATCAATTGCTACATGAATCGATGGATCTTGACCAAACTTAGTTCACATACTCTTGATTAGCAATATTCAAATACCGAAGGGTACTTAACGCATAATATCCATCTCATCTATACTAATAAAAGGCAAAGCCCGGCAAAGCTCGCACTCACTCATCACTAAGTCTCAAACTTCCCCTGTAGATAGAAGCCTAAACTTTAGCAGCTTAATCCTTACGGCTTACTTACAAGAGTTAAGCAGGCTTCATTTCGAAACTCCATACCGTTTGGGGCCGGAAGACCCAAATGTAATTTTTCCAATAGGAGCTTTATAAATATAACGATCAACAAATTCTGCTACATGAATAGCTGGATCTTGACCAAACTTAATATACATATATTTCATTATCCATACTCAAATACCGAAGGGTAATTAACACCTAGTATCCATCCCTCTGGGGCCAGGGGCCCCGTTTAATTTTTTCTTATATAAAACTTATAAATATCAATATGCATAGTACTCCCACATGAATAGATGGATCTTGACCAAATTTAGTACACATACTCTTGATTATCCATATTCAAGTACCGAATGGTAATGAACTCATAATATCCATACCTTTGAGGCTGTGGGCCCCATTTATTTTTTCTTATTCGAGCTATATTCTCCAACTCTCGCTGAAAATATAAGCCTGACATTTAGCAGACTTATTCCTTACAGCTTACTTACAAATGTTAAACAGGTTTCATTTTGAAACTCTACCCAGAACGGTCACAACCGGGGGGCCCCAAATTTTGATTTCTTTTTTTCTGATATGATCTGTGTAAATAAAATTAACAACAAATACTGCTACATGAATATTTGTATCTGGACCGAACTTAATTTACATACATTTGATTATCCATTTTCAAATACCGAAGGGTACTTAACACATAATATCCATCCCTCTGGGGCCGGGGGCCCCGATTTCGTTTTTTCCTTATTTAAGCTATATAAATAGCAATAGGCTTAGTACTCCTACATGAATAGATGGATCTTGACCAAACTTAATACACATAATCTTGATTATCCATATTCATAATATCATAATATCCTCATAATATCCATAGCTCTAGGGTCGGGGGCCCCATTTCATTTTTTCTAATATAAGCTATATAAATATCAATAGGGTTAGACAACACCATAGGTTCTATGTGATTAGGTGGATCTAGGCAATACCCTTCTTAGTCTGTTTTAAAATATCGTTTGATTTAATATGCAATCCATTCAAGGCCGATCTAGAATTTTCTAGAAATTTCGATAGTTTAAAAAAGCTATGTCTATGGCATTTAGAAACCACTTTCAGTAGGACTAGTTTTAAATGTATAATTTCTCTCAATGTTTTTTAAAACCCCCCCCCCCCCATGTCAGACATAAACAAAACGGCACTTTATTAAATGGGCCCCCCACGGTACCCCAATATCAATTTAAATGTATTATAGTTAGTAGCACAATTTAGTTTTATAATATTTCGTATTGGATAAATAATTACGAACATATGCAATTTTTACACGTTTCATAGAGGATATTACATTTAATCAAGAATGTTCTATATTGTTCTACGGGGATATATAATTAGATCTAAAATCTTATTCAAACAAAATCGCACTGAGCTTGATCCCATAGAGAAACAAGATCCTAATGGGGCACATAGGTTACGCGTTTCCATCGGGGAACAGGATACCATCGAGATCCCATCGGGTAACGGGCTCAAACCGGGATCAGGAGCCTACCAGGAAAAGGGATAACATCAGAAAATTTAGTCTCTAAGTGGAACGGGATCCCTCAGTGAACGGTATCCTAACGGGTTTGGTAGCGAATCGGGATCCACTGAGATCAGGATCTCCCTGGGATCAAGACACTGACGGGATCTGATAGCCAACGGGATATGGTTTCCCCCTGGATCCGGAGCCACAAAGAAATATGATTCCACCGGGAAAGGGATAAAACCGGGAAAAGGGATTGCTCCGGGATCGGGTTCAAAATGGGATTTGGGACTCCTTAGAATGGGGTATTACCAAGATCGGGGTCCTAAAGACAGACCCTTCAAAAAGTTGGCATTGATTTGAGGCAGGTTTGATCTTCGCAAGGGAATGCATTGTATAGTATGCGGAATATGCGGATACTTTATAATTTCATACCCTTTTTTTCTTTAAAAAAGGCTCTCTTCTGCGAAGTGCGGGTATTTTTCTGGTCATTAAATAAACTGCAGCCACCCATTCTGATGCGCAGTTTGAGGGAATGCTGATTTGGGGCTCAATTTACAAACGTGCTATTCCCACGTCCACATACACACACACAACTGATCAGGAGGAAGGACTATGTCAATTTGGTCGCGATCCATTGTTTGGTTTCTGTGTGATCGATCGCAGTGGCAACCTGTGCAAGTTTTATAGCATTAGCAAGATTTAAAAAAAAAAAAAAGATCCACACCTTAACCATAAATTCGCTGCCGCCTTTTTGTCCCCAAGTTACTAAGGAAACTAAAAATTGTATTAAACCTGTACGACACACACGAATGATTAATACGTCATTACTTTTTCTGTTATTATTTACAAGCACAGAAAAAACAACACACACACACACACACAACTGAACTACTTAAACTCAAAAGTTTAAATTGTCAAGTCTGTCAATAGCATAAAGAATATATATATATATTTTTTTAATTTCAAGAAAACGATGGCTTCCTAGTTTTTGCAGGGTTTTAAAATAAAGTATGATCCAATACACAAAAAACACCAGGTAATGGTCAATGTGATCAATGCGTTAATAATACATCTTTGCCGCCTATACATCAAGTTGGAACTGATTGAGCGACCCCTTTTCAAACATTTAGAATATGATTCGAACAGATTGGACTTATGAAATGTTTATGTCATGTCTAAAGTTTAGACGCTTTGCGTATGAAAGTATTGTTAAAATTGGAAATTAGCCTTAAAAATGCACTGACATGCCCCCCCCCCCAAAACAAAAACAAACAACAACAACAAAACAAAAACAAACAAAAAAAAAAAAAAAAAAAAAAAAACAAAAAAAAACCAGCAACAAAGAACAAAAACAACAACAACAAACCCCCCCCCCCCAACAAACCACTGTCCTGCTAAAGCTTGAATTGATGTTGACCAGTCCATTGCTAAGCGGAATGTCCTCGTCGATGGAAAACTGCTTAAAAGCACGTCCTTAACAACCTCACGAATATTTTTCTAGGGGTCTTACAGTGACAACGCTTGATCCAAAGATCTAGGAAACAAAGACCTCGCATTTTTTTAAATCCTACACATACAGTTGTATCCAAAGACTTGTTGACTCTTTGTATCTTCCATATTTTTAGCTTTGTATCCGTGTGACTGTGGAATGCCTCAGAACGATCTGCCATATTCTCAGGTCTGCGATTACGTAATTCAGAACCTCAGTGATCGCTGGTAGGATGAGTTCTTCGTGGATGACTTTTTTACTTTCCCGATTTTTCAAAAAAGATCACACTATTATTTCTTCTGATGCTGGCCAGGCGTCGGTGTTTTGATGAGACACATTGAGACGTGCTAGAAATCAGAGATGAAATTTCATTAGCCAAGCCATTTTTATTTAAGTTAGTTAAAAGTGCTTTTAGTTGACAGCATCTAGCTGAATATAAAAGAATTGTTGTTAACGGTGTTTCTTACAGACATTTTCCCCCCGGGGGGCATTTCAGATTTTCGAGGTAGGGGCAGTGAGATTGGCCAGTGGCGTAGTTAAGGGAGGAAAGAAGGGGGACAGATTCCCCATGCACCATACCAGCGGGACAACAATATGGGGTGTGAGGGTATTTCATGCATCAAAATAATGGTTTTCAGAGTTGAGGAGGGGTTAGGTGTGACAATGAACCAATGACCCTGGGCGCCAAACACTCTGCATGTGAGGGGGCGTGGGTGGTAAGCACAGATGTCATTTTTCCTTTAAATGGAAGGGTAGGCTTTTATGACACGTGCAGAGCTGGTGTCATTAAAAGGAATGTGGCATAAGTCGTGGGAAGTCTAGGGTAGCACTGACACTGGCTACTCCACTAGGTGGTGTATCTGTCAGCACTAACACTAGCTACTCGACTAGGATGTGTATGTATCAGCCCTGACACTGGCTACACCACTAGGTTGTGTATCTATCAGCACAAGCACTAGCTAGTCAAATAGGTTGTGCATCTATCACCACAAACTCTATCTACTCCCCTAGGTTGTGTATCTTTCAGCACTAACACTAGCTACTCCACTAGTTTGTGTATCTTTCAGCACTAAAATTAGCTACTCCACTAGGTTGTGTATCTAGCAGCATTAACACTAGCTTCTCCACAAGTTTTGTGCATCTATTAACAATAACAATAGCTACTCCACTACTCACCAAAATTATAACAAGCCCAGCTGTATTGTCATTTTTTTAAAAGAAATTGAGGGTACTGTTGGCTCTTGAGTTTTTAAAACCGTAAAAATGACAATTCAGTCGTTTTTAATTTTTTTAAAAAAATAATCGGTCTATTGTTTTTACCCATTTTGCTCCGGGGAGGGGCACTTGACTTTCACAGGCAGGGGGGGGGCAGAGAGATGCCCGAAAGAAACCCTGACAGTTAGTGTCAGCTGGCACGTCTAGGTGATTCTTAGATTAAATACCTTTTCTCTATCCTTGTCGTCTGTGAATTAATGTAATGCCCACGATCAAAACACAACATTGTTTCTCTTTTAAACTTCTAATTTTCATTAAAACCCGTATTTTTCAATAATATCCCACAACGCCCCCATTTTCGAGTCACAGCGCACCCCAAAAAATCTCCGTTCAGCGTCACTTAGGCTTTACCATCCCCTGCACCACTGGCTGGGTCATTACGTACAATTTAAGCTATGCAAATGATTTTCTCAGTTTTAGGACACAAAATGGTTAATTATATTAAATGTCGTAACCGATGGGAAGATGGTAAAGTTACCTAAATTGATATAAATTGATAACGATTTTAATGGCAACAATTATAACAAGTAACGCACTCATTAGAAACAAGACAGAATAATACAAAGCAAGAACTGAAGATTCGGAACAATAGATAACATTATCAGTCATCAATAAACGAGGAATCACGTGATTTAACAAAGTATCAGAGTATTAAACATGAAACGTGAATATTAATAAAAAAAAAAGAGGACCAAAATATTTCATTCCATTAAGTATACATGTTAAGTTATTAGTAGCTTGACACTTGACGTGTGGGCATCTGTCACAACTCTACAGGCGTCCAGCCAAAGAGGGAGGCCCGTGTTTTAATGTTCCGAGGGGACTTGGATCCCCCGTTTGTAGAAGAGTACATTTGTGGCCCACTGCCCAATGTCACCGAGTGCAAGCTGATGAATGTAACAAACAGACGTAACCCAGTGGAGTTCTCTCTCAGGTCAGCTATAGTGCCTGTCGACAAATGTCCTAACTGGTGAATTAGGGTAGGGGGCACACCAAAGTCAGTAGGCACATAAAGCTTGTGGGCATATAAAGGCAGAAGGCACAAACAGCTAGTATTATGTTTGCAGACATTATGTTAACAGACATTATGTTAGCAGACAAAAGAAATACATTGTAGCATCGATGAAGTTGGCGTAAAACGTTAGTTTGACCAAAAAGCTTAGTGGGCACGTACAGTTACTGGACACGTACAGTTACTGGGCACATACAGTTACTGGGCACATACAGTTACTGGGCACATACAGTTACTGGGCACATACAGTTACTGGGCACGTACAGTTACTGGGCACGTACAGTTACTGGGCACGTACAGTTACTGGGCACGTACAGTTACTGGGCACGTACAGTTACTGGGCAGATACAGTTACTGGACACATACAGTTACTGGGCACGTACAGTTAATGGCACATACAGTTACTGGGCACGTACAGTTAATGGCACATACAGTTACTGGGCGCATACAGTTACTGGGCACATACAGTTAGCGGAAGGGGTAGGTGTGAACATGAGTCAATGTCCTAGGGGGGGTAGACACTCTGCAAATGAGGTGGGGTCGGGGGGGGGGTAAGCACAGGTGTACAGTTAGCAAGCCCAAATATATACCGGACAAATACGGTTGGCGGGCACTCATGGGCAGGTATGGGATATTAGTGGGTAATGACGTAGTCAGGCGCATTAAATCACCGGGCACATTAAGTGAGCAGGTACCCACAGTTAGCAGACATGAGAGATACATTATACACTGACACATGAAAGTAGTGGGCATAGGAGTGGGAGTGCACTTTGCTGGGTGGGTATATACAAATATTGGCCATTGAAATGAATGAAATAGAAACACGAGTTATGTGGAAGCTTGAAATACGATAACAGGACCAAAAAACAAGACGTTTCGGAATAAAGCCTTCCTCAGCCGACAGTATCGTGTCGCCGGAAGTATTCCCACTTCCTGTCTTCCCACTTCCGTCGACACGAATGGATACTTCTTGAGTTGTCTACTGTGCTCTGTTCTTTGTTATATTTTCATTTCTACTGTTGGCTGAGGAAGGCTTTATGCCGAAACTTCCTTGTTTTTTTTTTGTCCTGTTATCTTATTTCAAGCTTCCACATACCTCGTTTTTTCTATTTCATTCCTTTATTAAGCTTGAAAGCAGTCCTTTCATTTATATTTTATAGTCATTGAAATTAAGTGGGCTTCGCATTGTGAGCAGTGTTGTCTTTAAAAAAAAAACACCAACACATTGTTTCATTACGCAGACCATTTAGTGGGATAGAGTTTGGAGCAATTGTCCAAGTTCTCGGAAAGCAAGTTGACGAAAAGGTAAATAACGACTCCTCAATTTTCAGTCTTTCATCATCAAACTGTCAACCTGCAGGACTTGAACAAGAGAACAACAAAAAATATGATAGAAAATTCGTTTCCGTAATTTCACACATAATGTTTTTTATCTCGATAGTCTTTTGTGATAGGCATCGAAATGTTGTTGTTGTAAAATTTAATCTCATTTAGCCATAATTTAATCTCATTTAGCCATAATTTAATCCCATTTAGCCATAATTTAATCTCATTTAGCCATAATTTAATCTCATTTAGCCATAATTTAATCTCATTTAGCCATAATTTAATCTCATTTAGCCATAATTTAATCCCATTTAGCCATAATTTAATCTCATTTAGCCATAATTTAATCGCATTTAGCCATAATTTAATCTCATTTAGCCATAATTTAATCGCATTTAGCCATAATTTAATCTCATTTAGCCATAATGTAATCTCATTTAGCCATAATTTAATCTCATTTAGCCATAATTTAATCTCATTTAGCCATAATTTAATCTAATTTAGCCATAATTTAATCTCATTTAGACAGTGATTGGAAATTTAATTCGTGAAATCACTGGGATCTTTCATTCATCTTTCCATCAGAAAGTAGGAACTTTTGATTTTTGGGGGGTTGGGGTTAGGGGGGTGGGGCTACAAAATTTGATAGAATGTGTTGTCATCGGCAACAAGTCTATGTGCCAAGTTTTCTTCTTTTTTTTTCATTTGCCAGTTAAGAACATTGCTGCTAGAGAGCTACAACGCTACCTTCACCGAATGTACCAGACCAGAAGACTGCTTCGGCTTCACCCCGTCTCCTATTGGAAGTGGTATAACAAAGAACTTAAAAGACAGGTGAGGAGTTGTGGTGGATTTCTGCTATGTTTACACGTGTAAAATGCTTGTTATGGTGAAACATGTTGAACGTCTGCTATGGTCAGCTGTGGGGGATATCCCCCATGGTCAGATGTGTGATTGTGTCTGCAATGGGCATACGAGTTACAGGTGACCATTGACATATAGTTTCGAAAACAAAAATTTGTTTTATTTCTAGAGACCACCTTTCTACTCCCGTAACCATCTTGTTTGTCCCGGGTAATTTTTTATTTGACACATTCGACCCTCTTTATCGGGTGATTCAATCTTCCTCGTTCGAAGCTTTAAGGTAGCCCCACTGAGTTGATGACACAGAGCTACAGATCCGATATGCCGACTCATCTAAGGAGAGTTTTGCTGGTGAATGATGGTGAAATTAGAAGAAAAATCGTTTTAACAATTAAATAACAAAACCTACCCTTCGATCTAAATATTTACTTCCATTTACTGTTTCTACCCAGTAGCGCTATATCGTCTGCGTATGCCAGCTAATGCAATGGCTGGCAATATACGGTTTCCGATGGTCGTTGTTCTGTAATACCTCTCTGGAAGTAGCTTGTTATGGTTCCATTGGTGCTCACGTGTATGCTTCTAATAATTTTGCTAGAATGAGGTTAAACAGGATACATTATAGTGAGTCTCCTTGTCTGAGGCCCTGATTGACTGGGAACTCCCTTGAGTATTCTTCCTGCACCTTGATTCTACTTTTGGACTTAGCCATCGTCACATGTATAAGCCGAGTAAGCTTGTTAGGGACTCCAAGTTCTTGTAGAGCGTTGTATAAGTATTTTATTTCTACTCTATCATATTCTGTTTTGTAATACACGGATGGCTGGTGTATATCGATGTTATATTCGAAAAATTTCTCAAGGTGACATTAAATAGTAAAAATATGATCCTGGTTGACCTATTCTGCCGGAATCCGCATTGGTAGTCCCTAAGGAAATGTTCACTACACCTTTCCAGTTTTCTTGCTAGAAGTTTTGGTGAGGATTTTGTAAATTACATTAAGGAGGGAGATTCCTCTGTAGTTTGAGCAGACAAGCTTAGATCCTTTTTTGTGAATAGGAAATATGAGTGTCCCATTCTATTGGAATTTCCTCCTCCTGACAGATTCTGGATATGAGGTCGTCTATTTGCCTATGCATTTCGTTACCACCTAGCTTTATCCTACAAGGCAGTTGGTTCTGATTTGGTCCGCCCCGGGTATTTTATTTCCCGGATACCCTCCTTATCTGGTGGGCTTCTCCTTTCCGCCACCTGGGGAGGCGCTCGATGGAAGATCAGTATCTCCTCACGAGCTGTGTAGTTTAATGCTTGGGGTTAAGAGTTAAGCCACAACGCCCGCGATGTTGCAAGCTATTGTTGCTTAAAACGAATGTACTTTTGTGGATGCTTTTAAATTACAATAAATGGTGGAACAAAGTTCTCTGGAAGATAAGCTTAAACGCCCAAAAACGTTATTTAAAAAAAAAAAAAATCTTCAAATTATTTACACATAAAATGTCTGTGTAAAATTTTTTGTTTGTTAAATCTTAGAAAAAAAAACAACAACATATTAAGCCTCTTCTTTATTTAAATGAAATCCTTCAGCTTAATGCCTTTCTGCAAATAATTTCTTTGCATAATGAAATTTTATGAAACTATTTTACTTTTTAGTAATTTCAAACTGGTCTTGGAAAGAAATTCTTTAAAAAAAAGTTTAAAAAAATAATTCTTTGCTCGATTTAAGGAGTTAAAAGGTCTTCATCAACATTAATATTTATATCAAATATACATACATATATATATATATATATATATATATATATATATATATATATATTAAAGATTAAATAAATAAATCTTTTCTCTCTATAAGGAGATAAAATGTTTACATCTACATAAATATTTATATCAAATATATATATATATATATATATATATATATATATATATATATATATATATATATATATATATATATATATATACACACACTTTTTCTACGAAACAAGACTCATCTGGATTTTGGCGACCTACTCTGTTCCTTACCACGAGAACCACCCAGTCGACTTGGGGCTACTGTGCAACACAGCCGACCCTGATCCTAGAAAATGGATCATTACTAATGTGATGTACGCTGGTCAAATTTTTGACTCTTTAGAAGAACTACAAAATCTTTATGACCAAAATAGGTAAGGCAATCTGTTCACTTCATAAAGTCAATATAGCTCTTTTATGTTACTGAAAACTGTAAGAGACACTACAGAAATAAATTGTTGTAGGGAAGTTTATGACCTAAAATATGATATCATACATATTCATGTATTTTTCGATCGCCTTATGGTGCAATATTACAAAATATATAATTAATGTGAAGTTTTTTTTTCTTGTTCGGTCAATGCAAGAATACACATTTATTCGAACTCTGCTATTGTCTTTATACTGACAAAACTAATTGCAAAAAAGAAAAAAAAAACAACAAAAACAACAACAAAGAACAACAACCTTACTCTGAACAAGCACTGTGGATTCAGACAAAATAGATCTACGATAGATCAGATATTCACCATCAGATGCTCAAGAGAAATTTTTGGAATACAACACCCCAGTACATCTTCTCTGTGTGGACTATAAAATGACTTACGGCAGTATAACAAAAAAAATATCTATATGAGGCTCTGTGGGAGTTTGGCATATACAAAAAATTGAAAAACAACTGACGAGACTGATGCTTTGTAACATTAAACACCTGAAAAAGGCAACATCAAGATTCAGGGAGAATAAACAAGTGGATTTCCGAAAAGACGAGGCCCCACAAGGAGACTCACTGTCTTGTATGCTATTTAACCTAACAGAAGAGGGAGTTATAAGACGCATACACACTGACACCCGAGGAACAATAACTAGATACTCTCTGAGGGCATGCTGAGTCGTCAGAAAAATGCTCAATATTAAAAATATTGCAAGAAAAACAAACAAAATTAAAAATAAAGTGCATTCATACCAATTGTAACATACGCAAGTCAAACTTAGACCTTAACAAAAACTATAACGGCAGAAAACCCATTAAACACAGTGGAGAGAAAAGTTCTCCGGAAAGTATATGGACCAAACAAAGGATGAATATTGATAGAGAACACGAACAACCAGAAATGGTATAGTATATATCAGGATCCCACTCTAGTAGCAGAAATAAAAAAAAAGGGCAGGTTACGCTGGGCGGGAAAGAATACCAACTGACGGATGAGTGAAGAAGATTCACCACCAAAACTCCAAAGTAAAATGGTTGAAAAGCCAGAAGAAAGCTTAGATAAGAAGGATGACGTGCAAAAACTTCTACGTCACGTGACATCTAAGCAGGGAAAAGAAGAGCAACAGAACTGAGAGGAAGGAAGTGGTGATGCGGGCCAAAAAACCCTACATCGACTGTTGCGGCATAAGAATGGGATGACGGTTGTCTTTAGCTCCACACCATCTTCAAGAAAATATAAATTGAAGCTCACCTTTGCAGATATAACTTTGAGCCTTGATAGAGTTTCCTTGCGATTAGTATATGCATTTCAAGTGTGTACATAAAATTAAATTTGTCGAAGGCTCTTGTGGTATTTTGTCTCAACAAAACTAAATCTGATAGCCATTCACTTCTCAAATGTGAAAAACAAAATACTTGTTTTTGAAATGTTTATATTTTACATTAGATAAATATTACATTTTACAGTTTAGTATGTTTTATCGTCTTTAAAACACGCATTTTAAAATAAAGATAAAAAATGTATATTTTTACACGGTACAAATTGAAAGAAGTTGGACAATATTATTTTAGAAAAAAAAGGGCGTGGGGGGACACGATTGCTATTTAGTATTTCTCGTCGCATTTTAAGGAGGATAGAAACTTGACTCCATATCCCCCGCAATTTAGCGGGGTTAATTCCCTGGTCTGTTTGCGAACATAAGTTGACACCATATTTGTAAGTTACCCAAAATGTTATTTTAAGCATAAATAAAGTAAATAAATGGGGATACAAATTTATGTGCATGTCATCGAATGACTGACGATTAATCTCAAATAGCCATGTCTTCAACTTAAACAGAAACAACATTCTCCGAGCTGTGACCGATTGATTTGATCTCATCCCTTGAGCTCAGTGGGGACTGCCGCAGTCTCGCTGTATATGCCATCAACATTATTCCAGATCAATACGACCCTATACTCTGTTTGGCTGTTCCTTTAAAAAAACAACAACAACTGATTACCATATATTCCTTTTGTCAAGTCTATCGTATGTGTTTAATGTAAATGTAAAATCAGAATGTAAGTCTAGTGCATTGTTATCTAAGCTTTATAAAAAAAAAATTCTTTGTACACTTTTGTGAACATCAACTCTTTTACTTTTACGACAGGATACAAAAAGTGAAGAGAACCAAACCAGTAGAAGATGAGAACCTCTTCTCCACACTGTACCGACGTGGGGAACCTCTGCCAAAGTTCCCACAAAGGCCCCCTCAGCAAGTGGAACCAGATGGGAAGAGATACAGCGTCAAGGACAGAAAGGTCAAGAGAATCAGCTTATCACATAAATAAAGTCATCAAATCACATATTATTTTAAAACTCGTTATAGCACCCCCACTCCCTTCAATGGGGGCGGCGATACGTGAACTTAACATCTAATAAAGTAATTTGACAAAACATGTATTCAGATTACTTGCAAACATCTTAATTAGTACTTACACCCAATGTGAGCCACCGCACTTTGTTTCCACGCCCCTGAACTATGTTAATATTTTCAACACCTTCAAAAAGTGGCGATAGGAATTTTGTATCCGTTAAGATACTCGGCAAAACATGCGCTCAAGTAAAGCACTCTAAGAGTATCCCAGATAGGGTTGCCCCCCTCTCCCCATCCCCGAAGGTGCGCAACTGAACCCTTTTATGCGCCCCTGAGCCCCTGAATTATATTAGCATTCCAATGTTCCTAAACTTTTACACCAGCAAATTTATTTCCATTTTTAAATTCAGACTCACTTAGGCCAGTTATCAGGAATTTTATTTTGCTCACCAGTACAAAGTACTTTGTTTGATACATACCTAGAGAATGATGTGCATTGTTTTTTTTTTTTTTTTTTTTTTTTAACCTTTTAAGAAAAAATTTAAAATTTTAATTTTAAAAAAAAAAAAAAAAATAAATATTGTCTTTTTTAAACAGAATCATACGTATAGTTAAAAAAAAATATAAAGACGGATCTTTATTATTTTGTGATTTCCAATCGTTCAGGTGCAGTACATGGGCTGGTCATTCAATTTCCGAATGTCGCCTCTCACAGGACCGACCCTCTACGACGTGAAGTTCAAAGATGAGAGAATCGCGTATGAACTCGGCCTTTCGGAAATAGCCGTGTTCTATTCGGGAAGTCTCCCACCACCGGTTCGTAAAGTTCTTTGAACAACAGACCTGTTTACCCCTGGGTTAGTGCCAGCGTAGTTTTCAGACCTGTTTACCCCTGGGTCAGTGCCAGCGTAGTTTTCAGACCTGTTTACCCCTGGGTTAGTGCCAGCGTAGTTTTCAGACCTGTTTACCCCTGGGTTAGTGCTAGCGTAGTTTTCAGACCTGTCTACCCCTGGGTTAGTGTCAGCGTAGTTTTCAGACCTGTTTACCCCTTGGTTAGTGCCAGCGTAGTTATCAGCTCTAAAAAAAAAAAAAAAAGAGTAGTTTGGATTATTAAGGGGGGGGGGGGAGAGGGGCTGGTTTGCAATTAAAATGCTGTAGTCTTGTAGGCTTAAAAACTTGGTTACTACGGCGACAGCGTAGTGGTAAACAGTCCTGAAACAAATTAACACTTAGATATTATTATACGTTAACATTTTGACATTGACACCTTAGCGAGTGACGTGTGGTATCGATCCTTGAAGAATACGACTCGGGTGAAGTTTTCTTGGCCTTTCGATGTATTTGTTCCCCATTTCGAGGATCCTATGACTATTTTACAACCCTGTCTCAACCTGTTGGCCAATCGTTGTGGCCATTCCTCGATGCCTCGCCCATGCCGTTAGGACAGTTAAGTTGATGCAGGTTGCCTTCATGTCTCTCACGCTTTTGTGACCCATTTAACGGCACGTGACATACATATCACTAAAAGAAAAAAAAATAACATCTTGTTGCCCTTACAAAGATATATGGGAGTTACACTTATATCATACGCCCTAGTTTCATATAACCATTGCATTTGCACCCATCCGCACGCCTTGATTTTATATAGCAAACTCCCCAACCCGATAAAACAGAATTTAATCAAAACAAGAAGCCAAGTCAAGCATTTTTAAGCACCCAAAAATGATGTATTACACAAAAAAAAAAAAGTTGCAATTATTATTGGCAAAAAATATAATGTTGGTTTGTATTATTCTAGGCCCCTTTCCTAAATTTGAAAAGTGGAAATTTTTCAAGAATACATTTAAAAAAAACAAAAACAAATCAAAATAATTCTTATGTAATGTTGCTTTCTGCAACAACACCCCATATACAACAGTATCGCAAAATTTTAAACCTGCCCCCTTCACGTCATATAATATGTGTACTTTTTCCCTCGGTAAACAAATATTGGATTCAATGATATTACTCCAGTCTTGTTGCCAAACGGTATTGCTGGTGGGAAAAAAAACACCAGATACTTTATATACTTTATTGTATTAAACAAAAATAACAAAGAAAAAAAAAAGGCATCAATCAATTTCAAATCAAGCGGGGTGAAGGGTTGAATCCGCCCTGGGTGGTAACTTTTCATACCCATAAGAGCTTTTTGTTCAGCCAAATGGAAAGTTTCTGTGGCGTTTAATGGTCGGGGGAGGGGGTAGCAAAATTCTTGCCCCCCCCGCCTCTTGGCAATGAACTTTGTTGCTTCTGCGTTATTGCTCCTATAACTCCTTCTATATTACTGCTCCTAGTTACTGCTCCTATAACTGCTTCTATATTACTGCTTCTATAACTGCTTCTATATTACTGCTTCTATGATACTACTTCTATGTTACTGCTCCTAAAACTGCTTCTATATTACTGCTCCTAGTTACTGCTCCTATAACTGCTTCTATATTACTGCTCCTAGTTACTGCTCCTATAACTGCTTCTATATTACTGCTCCTAGTTACTGCTTCTATATTACTGCTTCTATGTTACTACTTCTATGTTACTGCTCCTATAACTGCTTCTATATTACTGCTCCTAGTTACTGCTCCTATAACTGCTTCTATATTGCTGCTCCTAGTTACTGCTCCTATAACTGCTTCTATATTACTGCTCCCAGTTACTGCTCCTATAACTGCTTCTATATTACTGCTCCTAGTTACTGCTTCTATATTACTGCTCCTAGTTACTGCTCCTATAACTGCTCCTATATTACTGCTCCTAGTTATTGCTCCTAGTTACTGCTTCTATGTTACTACTTCTAGGTTACTGCTCCTAGTTACTGCTTCTATGTTGCTACTTGTATGTTGCTGCTCCTAGTTACTGCTTCTATGTTACTACTTCTATGTTACTGCGTCTATGTTACTGCGTCTATGTTACTACTTCTATGTTACTGCTCCTAGTTACTGCTCCTATAACTGCTTCTTTATTACTGCTCCTAGTTACTGCTTCTATATTACTGCTTCTATGTTACTACTTCTATGTTACTGCTCCTATAACTGCTTCTATATTACTGCTCCTAGTTACTGCTCCTATAACTGCTTCTATATTGCTGCTCCTAGTTACTGCTCCTATAACTGCTTCTATATTACTGCTCCCAGTTACTGCTCCTATAACTGCTTCTATATTACTGCTCCTAGTTACTGCTTCTATATTACTGCTCCTAGTTACTGCTCCTATAACTGCTCCTATATTACTGCTCCTAGTTATTGCTCCTAGTTACTGCTTCTATGTTACTACTTCTAGGTTACTGCTCCTAGTTACTGCTTCTATGTTGCTACTTGTATGTTGCTGCTCCTAGTTACTGCTTCTATGTTACTACTTCTATGTTACTGCGTCTATGTTACTGCGTCTATGTTACTACTTCTATGTTACTGCTCCTAGTTACTGCTTCTATGTTACTTCTTCTATGTTACAGCTTCTACGTTACTTATCCTTCTATCTTAAATGATATTTAACTGAAATATCACGAGCAATAAATTTATGAATTATCAAAAGCTAAATATTTATTATGTATTTTCGTTGTATTATGCTATGACCTTATAAACAAGTATCTTCCAAGTAGCAAAGCACAAATTACGTCGACAGCAGCGCTCTACTCGGGCCAAATTCAAGGGGCATGGTGGCTGGAGCTGATTGTCCAGAGTTCGCAACCTTAATCAATCAGGTAAAAGAGGGCATTTTCAGTTTCTACGGCTTAGTTAGCTTTTAATATTTTTTGACATTACTTTTATGTCAGATTCAAAACTTATAAAAGTGATAATAAGCAGCTTGTGAAGGGTGACGCAATTTGATAATTAAGAAGTCTTACGGAAGTCGTAGAGAGTAATCAGTTAGAGAGTACACACGTGAATTACTAATTTATTTAGTTTTCAGTTCAGCTTTAATAATGATAAATGTCCACCATTTACATGAACTTATTTATACTTTTAGACCTTCTTGAGTCAGACCGGGGATGCACCGCAAGTCGTAGAGTCGGCATTTTGCCTCTTCGAATTCAATAATGGCTACCCAGCAAGGAGACATTCATCTTACACAAAAGGCGAAGGATCCTTTTATGGTGGAATGCTAGATTCTGTACTCACGCTCAGGTGAGAGTTAAAGATATATGTTATACGTTAGACTCGGTACACACACTCAAGGGAGAGTAATATGTCATACTCAAACGTCGGTACTCACACTCAGATGAGAGTAATATGTCATACGTTAGACTCGGTATTCACAATCAGGTGAGAGTGATATGTCATACGTTAGACTCGGTATTCACAATCATGTGAGAGTAATATGTCACAAGTTAGACTCGGTATTCAAAATCAGGTGAGAGTAATATGTCACACGTTAGACTCGGTATTCACAATCAGGTGAGAGTAATATGTCACACGTTAGACTCGGTATTCACAATCAGGTGAGAGTAATATGTCATACGTTAGACTCGGTATTCACAATCAGGTGAGAGTAATATGTCACACGTTAGACTCGGTATTCACAATCAGGTGAGAGTAATATGTCATACGTTAGACTCGGTATTCACAATCAGGTGAGAGTAATATGTCACACGTTAGACTCGGTATTCACAATCAGGTGAGAGTAATATGTCATACGTTAGACTCGGTATTCACAATCAGGTGAGAGTAATATGTCATACGTTAGACTCGGTATTCACAATCAGTTGAGAGTAATATGTCACACGTTAGACTCGGTATTCACAATCAGGTGAGAGTAATATGTCATACGTTAGACTCGGTATTCATAATCAGGTGAGATTAATATGTCATACGTTAGACTCGGTATTCACAATCAGGTGAGAGTAATATGTCATACGTTAGACTCGGTATTCACAATCAGGTGAGAGTAATATGTCATACGTTAGACTCGGTATTCACAACCAGGTGAGAGTAATATGTCATACGTTAGACTCGGTATTCACAATCAGGTGAGAATAATATGTCATACGTTAGACTCGGTATTCACAATTAGGTGAGAGTAATATGTCATGCGTTAGACTCGGTATTCACAATCAGGTGAGAGTAATATGTCATACGTTAGACTCGGTATTCACAACCAGGTGAGAGTAATATGTCATACGTTAGACTCGGTATTCACAATCAGGTGAGAGTAATATGTCATACGTTAGACTCGGTATTCATAATCAGGTGAGAGTAATATGTCACACGTTAGACTCGTTATTCACAATCAGGTGAGAGTAATATGTCATACGTTAGACTCGGTACTCACACTCAGGTGAGAGTAATATGTCATACGTTAGACTCGGTATTCACAATCAGGTGATAGTGATACACCATGCGTTACATTCTATGCTTTCTTTCCTTTGGGAGAAATACATTAAACCTGAAGGATCTCATTTAATATTTCAGTCAGTTTGTTTAGTTTCAAAAATTGAGTAAATGATTTTAATACATAAAATATACATGAGTAAAAAATGAACCTCTTTAGAAAAAAAATCATTATGAATAAACAAGAAGATTCCACAAGCATATACCTGGGGAAAATGTAAGCCATATTTCGTCACTTGGTACCTGCTATTCTTGCTAAGTCAACTTATGATTTTTTACGTATGTTACTATGTAGGGGTTTAAGATATGCAGCTTAAAAAAAAAGAAGTACACAGTTTTCCCACACCGTTGCAATTTATACTTAAGAAATAGTAAAATAGATCGATAGATGATAGATAGATAGATGATAGAAAGATAGATAGATGTATGATCGATAGATAGATGTATGATCGATAGATGTATGATCGATAGATGGATGTATGGTCGATAGATAGATAGATGTATGATCGATAGATAGATAGATGTATGATCGATAGATAGATAGATGTATGATCGATAGATAGATAGATAGATGTTTGATCGATAGATAGATAGATGTATGATCGATAGATATATAGATGTATGATCTATAGATAGATAGATGTATGATCGACAGATAGATAGATGTATGATCGATAAATAGATAGATGTATGATCGATAGATAGATAGATAGATGTATGATCGATAGATAAATAAATGTATGATCGATAGATCGATGGATGTATGATCGATAGATAGATAGATATATGATCGATAGATAGATATATGTATGATCGATAGATAGATAGATGTATGATCGATAGATAGATGTATGATCGATAGATAGATATATGTATGATCGATAGATAGATAGATGTATGATCGATATATAGATATATGTATGATCGATAGATAGATGTATGATCGATAGATAAATAGATGTATGATAGATAGATAGATGTATGACAGATAGAGAGATGTATAATAGATAGATAATAGATGTATGATAGATAGATAGATACATAGATAAATATATGTATGATAGATAGATAGATAGATAAATGTATCATATATATATAGATAGATGGATGATAGATAGATAGATAGATAGATAGATAGATGTATGATAGATAGATAGATGGATGTGTGATAGATACATAGATAGACAGATGTATTTTAAATAGATAGATATATGATTGGAAGATAGATAGATAGATAGATGTATGATAGATAGATAGATGTGTGATAGAAAGATAGATGTATGATAGATAGATAGATAGTTGCATGATAGATAGATAGTTAGATAGATATACAGATATATGATAGATAGATAGATAGATAGATAGATAGATGATAGATAGATAGATATATACATAGATATATAGATAGATGTATGATAGATAGATAGATAGATAGATAGATAGAAAGATAGATATATAGATAGATAGATGTATGCTAGATAGATGCATGATAGATAGATAGGTAGATAGATGTATGATATATAGATAGATAGATGCATGATAGATAGCTAGATAGATAGATAGATGTATGACATATAGATAGATGCATGATAGATAGATAGACATATGTATGTTAGATAGATAGATAGATGTATTATAGATAGATATATAGATGTATGATAGAGAGATAGATGTATGATAGATACATAGATAGACATATGTATGTTAGATAGATAGATATATGTATTATAGATAGATAGATAGATAGATAGATAGATAGATAGATGTATGATAGATAGATAGATCGATGTATGATAGATAGATAGATTGATGTATGATAGATAGATAGATGTATGATATATAGATAGATAGATAGATAGATAGATAGATAGATAGATGTTAGATAGATAGATAGATAGATAGATAGATATATATATAGACATATAGATAGATAGATAGATAGATAGATAGATAGATAGATAGATAGATAGATAGATAGATAGATAGATAGATAGATAGATAGATAGATAGATAGATAGATAGATAATGGATAGATCGTTTAGAAGACAATGAGATTCGCTCAATTCTTCAGCCTCACTCTCTCGTTTGTGCCCATTTGATTGCAATGTCAAGTTTTATTCAAGACGACTGGAAATAAATAACCAGGATGCACTAGATGACAAGCAGTGTTACTTGTGTCTCAATGTGCTCTTTATGTGCTCTATGTCGTTCAGCAGTAGTCGGAATGTTCACTAAGTCATGTCATACCGCGTATGGGACTGCATCTCCTGGTTTGATTTCAGAGTTTGTCTTCGCTTAGATGCGTTGGTTCACATCTATCCGGGTTGCTGGTGCTTTCTCTAGGCGTTTTCTGGGATTAACTCCAGTCCATCAGCTTGGGATTTCCTCACCCAGCCAACTTATGTAGATATATACCTACTGTGATTTGTGGGAATGCAGTGTACGGCAATCTGGTCGTTTAGGAGTTTTGCACATAAAGGGACATCACAGCAACTATTTGATGAGGTCAAATGATCATGATTATTATCATATCCTGATAACCGTTGATGGCTCTGACGTGTGTTATCTCTTCGTGCTGGTCAGAATATTTCTCAAAACATTACATCTCTTTGACATATTGTAAAATTGTTCCGTTCCAGAGTTTTACTAATATTGATTTTTTTTCTCTCATCTGTTCAGATCTATTTTGACGATTGGCAATTATGATTACGTTGTAGACTATATATTTCATCAAAATGGGGTGATTGAAACTCGGTTCATGAGTACAGGTGAATGACAAATGCCCTAGATATTACTAAGTATCAATATAGATTTTTATAAAATAGTGGTCTTATTTAATGCAAATTACTCATTAAAACAGATGAAAACACTATTCTCTAAGTAGCTAACATTATTTATGTCAAAAAAATAGTTTGAGTAATTTAGTATAAAACATACCCATTAATACATATTTATGTTCAAAATAGGTTATCCTGAAAATATAATGTTCAAGTGAACAACCTTAAATCGCTTTATTAGTAAAGCACGATTCAATAAAAAGCGATTGTATCGATTCATGTAAATACGTTCAAAAAAGGCCACACGGGAGAGAACTGGTAATCGACCACATATTTAGTTAAGCATTTTTTTTTTTTATATCTTAGCAGGAACTCAGATTATAACCCATTTCTAGTTCTTTCACATTAAGGATGTAATATTATTGTGTAACACATTGAAAGAAATCTGACTGTTCTTTGAATGTTTCCAAAAGGCTATTTCCAATCGACGCCTCTTAAGGACAGTCTGACTGACATAAATCCGACTGTTTTTTTAATGTTTCCAAAAGGCTAAATCCATGTGACACCCTATTCTTTGAATGTTTCCAAAAGGCTAAATCCATGTGACACCCTATTCTTTGAATGTTTCCAAAAGGCTAAATCCATGTGACACCCTATTCTTTGAATGTTTCCAAAAGGCTAAATAGATGTGACACCCTATTCTTTGAATGTTTCCAAAAGGCTAAATCCATGTGACACCCTATTCTTTGAATGTTTCCAAAAGGCTAAATCCATGTGACACCCTATTCTTTGAATGTTTACAAAAGGCTATATCCATGTGACACACTGTTCTTTAAATGTTTCCCAAAGGTTATATCCATGTGACACCCTATTCTTTAAACGTTTCCAAAAGGCTTTATCCATATGACACACTGTTCTTTGGACGTTTCCCAAAGGCTATATCCAAGTGACGCCCTTCAAGGACAGTCGGCGTGATTACGGCTTCCGTCTGAACGACTGGCTCACTGGGACACTCCATCACCACATGGCCAACTTTAAAGTCGACCTTGACATTGCCGGGACGTCTAACACCTTTCAGCATCTTGATATAGTTCGAGACGAAACGAAACTAATGCATGTAAACAGAGTTCAATTTTTTGAGACTGATATAATATAATTGGGCGCTTAAATAGATTTTAAAAACTAATGTTCCCTTTTTAACAAGTCAACCAGCATAAATACAATTTTAAAGGTCATAATTTGTTTGATTGGTAGCTACTTAAAGCCGGTCACCGTTGAATGGTCAACTTTTTTTTTAAATATCGAGGTACCTCATCGACAGCTGCTTTTTGCGCTTAAATGGGCCTACTTTTTGTAACCGTCACATCAGCCTAAAATTGAAAATTCCTATTCATCGGAGTGGAAAATTTCCTTGTAATTTTAAAATATCAAACATTTTTCTACCCCTTGGTTGTAAAGCTTACTTCCTGTTATATTGTAGTGTCTCTGAGTGCGGCATACGTCTTCCCTGGTCGAAAGTTTTTTTTTTTTTTTGACAAACTCTTTTCATATCATAGACGTTACAACAAGTTATATATTTAGTATGTAAATAATTGTGTTCAATTCCTTATTAAATAATTGTTAAAATTAAATTTAATGTTATACATATATGTTGACAATTCTAATTTTCTCCTTTACATACAATTTTGATTGATAGATATGTAAACACTTTATTTTTGCTAACATTGGGTGAAATTATTTCATCGTTCACCGACAACAGGACCCATGCACAAAAAATCATCAAACCAAAATTATTCCAAGGGTAATAAGGACTGAGAAGGAAGCAGTTTATGATTATAATTTTGACACTCCCAAATATCTGCTGGTCTACAACGAGGCGAACAAAACGGAATACGGCGTTAATAGAGCTTACAGGTGAGTTATGTCGACATTTTGTGTTAGCAGAACCTACATGTGAGTTATGTGGAAAATTTGGTGTTAGCAGAATCTACAGGTGAGTTTTGTTGAAAATTGTGTGTTAGGAGGACCTACAGGTGAGTTATGTGGACATTTGGTGTTAGCAGGACCTACAGGTGAGTTATGTGGAAAATTTGGTGTTAGCAGATTCTATATGTTAGTTATGTGGAACATTTGGTGTTAGCAGAGTCTAAAGGTTATTCATGTGGAAAATTTGGTGTTAGCAGATTCTATAATATGTTAGTTATGTGGAAAATTTGGTGTTAGCAGAATCTACAGGTGAGTTTTGTTGAAATTGTGTGTTAGGAGGACCTACAGGTGAGTTATGTGGAAAATTTGGTGTTATCAGAACCTACAGGTGAGTTATGTGGAAAATTTGGTGTTAGCAGATTCTATATGTTAGTTATGTGGAACATTTGGTGTTAGCAGAGTCTAAAGGTTATTCATGTGGAAAATTTGGTGTTAGCAGTTTCTATAATATGTTAGTTATGTGGAAAATTTGATGTTAGCAGAGTCTAAAGGTTAGTCATGTGGACATTTTGGTGTTAGCCGATTCGGAAAATTTGGTGTTAGCAGAGTCTAAAGGCTAGTTATTTATGTAGAGACATGGTGTTTGCAGAAGCTACAGGATAGTTATGTAAACATGTGCGGTTAATAGAACCTTCAGGCTACTTGTGTTGTCGTATGAATCTGTAAGAGCCTACAAACTAGCTATGTGGACATCTTTTGTCAACATATTCTACAGACTAGTTATGCTGACATATAGTGTTAGCATATTCTACAGACTAGTTATGCTGACATATAGTGTTAGCATATTCTACAGACTAGTTATGCTGACATATAGTGTTAGCATATTTTACAGACTAGTTATGCTGACATATAGTGTTAGCATATTCTACAGACTAGTTATGCTGACATATAGTGTTAGCATATTTTACAGACTAGTTATGCTGACATATAGTGTTAGCATATTCTACAGACTAGTTATGCTGACATATAGTGTTAGCATATTTTACAGACTAGTTATGCTGACATATAGTGTTAGCATATTCTACAGACTAGTTATGCTGACATATAGTGTTAGCATATTCTACAGACTGGTTATGCTGACATATAGTGTTAACATATTCTACAGACTGGTTATGCTGACATATAGTGTTAGCATATTCTACAGACTGGTTATGCTGACATATAGTGTTAGCATATTCTACAGACTGGTTATGCTGACATATAGTGTTAACATATTCTACAGACTGGTTATGCTGACATATAGTGTTAGCATATTCTACAGACTGGTTATGCTGACATATAGTGTTAGCATATTCTACAGACTAGTTATGCTGACATATAGTGTTAACATATTCTACTTATTCTACAGACTGGTTATGCTGACATATAGTGTTAGCATATTCTACAGACTGGTTATGCTGACATATAGTGTTAGCATATTCTACAGACTGGTTATGCTGACATATAGTGTTAGCATATTCTACAGACTAGTTATGCTGACATATAGTGTTAACATATTCTACAGACTGGTTATGCTGACATATAGTGTTAACATATTCTACAGACTGGTTATGCTGACATATAGTGTTAGCATATTCTACAGACTAGTTATGCTGACATATAGTGTTAGCATATTCTACAGACTAGTTATGCTGACATATAGTGTTAACATATTCTACAGACTGGTTATGCTGACATATAGTGTTAGCATATTCTACAGACTGGTTATGCTGACATATAGTGTTAGCATATTCTACAGACTGGTTATGCTGACATATAGTGTTAGCATATTCTACAGGTTTCTTATATATCCGCTAGTACTGAATAGGGCTTGTTTTGAAACTTCAACGGATGTTTATTTTTGGCCACCACCAACCCTTGACCTTGTCTCGACTTTGCACGTTCGTTTAACGCTCCTGTCCAGGCTGGGTTAAGAGTTTGTTTACATTTTAATACGTTCTATTTACAGCTCTCAAGAATGCCCCTTGGTGACGCAAATTTCTAGAGTTTCTAAACTAGAGAACGCTTGGATTTAATTCCCACATAGGGCCCTCCTGGTTTCTTAGCAGTGACTTGACGAGAGATAGCACTAAAAGAAGACGTATAGATAGACACATGAGACTTTCATATTATTGTGTTTCAGAATTAATATTTCTATCTTGAGGATTGTACCTTTCCCTCCCCCCCCCCCACTTGCTATAAGCTGATACAATTTTTGTTTCTGTAATCCAATTTGTATTTGTATAGAAGTCTTTTCATATCATTCAATTTAATGATAATATCATTTGCTGTGACAGGCGTTTTTCTTCGAACACTTTTAGACCAGTCTCTCGGAACGAATTGTTTTGTCTTACGAGCCAACGATTAAAACAGATTTAACATTTTTAACCGTCTCGGTACGTAACTGGTTAGCAACGTAGACAAATGGTTTTGTCAGAGCCTTGATGCTAGCTATGGGTGCATATGGTGTTGGCAGAACCTTGATGCTAGCTATGGGTGCATATGGTGTTGGCAGGGCCTTGATGCTAGCTATGGGTGCATATGGTGTTGGCAGAGCCTTCATGTTAGCCATGGGTGAATATGGTGTTGGCAGAGCCTTCATGCTAGCTATGGGTGCATATGGTGTTGGCAGAGCCTTCATGTTAGCCATGGGTGAATATGGTGTTGGCAGAGCCTTCATGCTCGCCATGGGTGAATATGGTGTTGGCAGAGCCTTCATGCTCGCCATGGGTGAGTATGGTGTTGGCAAAGCCTTCCTGCTCGCCATGGGGGAATATGGTGTTGGCAGAGCCTTCCTGCTAGCCGTGGGTGCATATGGTGTTGG
>CAXITT010000645.1:311420-326009 GCA_964033795.1 Lymnaea stagnalis | reverse complement strand
CCCCCCCCCCCCATGTTTCATCGATAAAGATAGTTTACGATTTCCCCACTCAATTGAAAGAGGTCGCGCCTTCTGCCTCCCTTTCAACGGCCCTGATCATAACGTGTAACAGTTGCCATTATCTATTCTTATTATAAATGCGTAAAATGAATGTAATAAATGAACTGTAAAAAAGTGTAACACCACCATATTAATTATTATGCTTTTAATGAATAGAATTTAAATAGGTTAAGCTTAAAATATCTCATTCCATTTCATTGCAACCGTGTTGAGCTATCACGTGACTGATGTATTACACTTCATTATTTTAACTGAATGTAATTCTTCTATAAAAGCGGTAAGTAACTTCCTTTTCCAATTACCTATCGCAGCTTGAGGTAAGAAAGCTTAATGCTGAGTTCACACGAAAAACTGTTGGTCATATTTGTTTTGAACGCCCAAAACAAAATAATGTGTTCAATAAGAAATTTGACTACAAGTTGACGACAATCTGGTTGTTTGACCTGAGCATTAGAAATAACATCATTATTTTTTTCTCCAGTTGCTTATAGCGGTATTGGCATTTTTCTGGACAAACTCTGTCGCGGAGTTGGAATCTTAAATTGCGACTCCACTTCTCGGTATAAAAAAAAAAATGAATTAATACATCACGGTAAAGGTTTTAAGCTGAATTAGTTACTCACGAAAAGATTAGCGTGGTTTTTCTTAGAGTAAAAGCGAACAGAAGAAAAAGACACACAAAAAAAAACAACAGTTTATAATGAGTAGTTTTCATCCATGGTTGTTGGGGGTATTATGAAGATTAACCAGTTTTATGTGCCCCAATATTTAAAAAAAAAAACAACAAACAAATAACACAACATTTGTTTCAGAAATGGAAGTAAAAAACAACATTATGCTGCGTGTGTGTATTCACATATTTATTATGTGGTGTGGGGTCCACTCGGCGATTAGAAGGCAGTCATCTGAACACAGTGACGCAACAATGAGCGTATGTGGCGAACAGGATCCCAATGGAAACGTTAGAGATCTGAGTGAACCTGCCGTGCCTGGACCATTCCATGATCTGACCAGGGAGGAGTTGATCGCTGTAAACATCATTCATTGAATTTTTTATAAGGGCATGTACAAAAAAAAAAAGAATTTTTTAAAATTAAAATTTCAGCTAAATTATAAAGTTATATAATGTATAACTGTGATAAAATTATATTTAAAAACACCTTAAAAATAAAATATTTTTACAGATATCTATCATCAAGTTTATAATTGATTGGACTATTGTAGCATAAGGTATATCGAAACAGATATTTATATTCGTGTGGATTTCTTTCTAGATGTTAGCATTGACGGTAAGGGGTTATAACTATAAAAGCAATCCCTTTAGAACACATACAAATAGTCCATAAAACCGAACATTTGTATTTGATCAGGTGAGAACTTTCTTGGAAGAACATCCTGAGATACAAGCATCCTCGCCTGATCTCGTGACCGTCAATTCGAGTTTTGTGTACATGGCTGACTTGTTTGTGGCCAAGAAATCTGACGTCATCAGCTACCTGGACAAGGGGGGTCAGTTGAATTTTGTCAATGTGTTGTGTCAACTTTTGATCGACACCCTTAAGAACAGTAACCTTGAAATAATTATGACCAAAACGAAATTTAGTAAGATAATACAATCTTAACAATTACTAGTACATTGATGGTTTCAATGTTATCTTCGTTAATATCAGGTCTGCACAGCATACGTCACCCGGGCTGCATGTGGCCAACCAGCGACCCACTTTGCAACCCGCGAAGGGACGAAACCGTCTTTTTTATTATGATTTTCTTAAAAGCCCCCCACCCCCCAGTCCCCACCCCACCGAGTTTTATTTTCTTTCGGTCCACACCAGTTTTTCATAAAGTGTAACGGCCCTCCTTACATTTTGTGTTGTGCAGGCCCGATTTATATCATACACTTCTGCAGTAAGTGGATTGGACCATGCACATTATTGCCTGTGTCTTGTACAATCCACTACTATAACAAACATTAACATTATTGCTTGTGTCTTGTACAATCCACTACTATAACAAACATTGACATTACTGCTTGTTTCTTGTGCCATCCACCACTATGACAAACATTAACATTATTGCTTGTGTCTTGTGCCATCCACCACTAAAATAAAAATTGAAATTATTGCTTGAATCTTGTCAAATCCACCACAATACTTAACATTTATTACTTTAGTGCTTGTATCTTGTCAAATCCACCACTATACCAAACATAAGAATTGTTGCCTGTGTCTTGTCAAATCCACCACTATACCAAACATTGACATTATTGCCCGTGTCTTGTCCAATCCAGCATTATTCTCTGTCATCATATCGTTTCTTTGTATCATGTGAGTTTTATCTCCCGTCTATTTGAACATAGCCAAGCAGCCAATCCGACAAGCCCGCGTGATAGTGTTTAGGGGCGATCTGGGTCCACCGGTGGTCCAAGAGTACATCTGTGGGCCTCTGCCCAAGATTGAGAGCTGTGATCTCATGAAACACTCAAACCGCCGAAACCCAGTGCAGTTTTCATTAAGGTCAGGGTCTTATCAATTAAGTTTAAAAAAAAAAAAAAAGATTGGTTTAGTTCGTGCTCTCCGTGTCGGCATGTGACTTAAAATGACACCATGTCTGAAATATTCATTCTTGGTGTTTTGTAATACATGTTATTTTCGCTGCAGGCCATTCAGCAAAGTGGAGTTTGATGCCATTGCCAAGAGATTTTTAGCAGAGCTTGACACAAAGGTGATTCCATCAAACATTCAAGTACACGTTTACATACATGAGTCACTGGCATTATTTAAATAGCTAGTTACAGCACGTCAAACAATGAGTGCTTCAAAGCTTGAAATTCCAATATACTATAGTTAATTGTCAGAACATGCACAGACGTAAAACATTTTATAAGAATTCCAATTAGTGCTCCTACCCGAAGGTACTCCACTGGTCTTGAGCTACATATACAAACGTGCTCTTTACACGATACCAACACATTATCTTCACACGGTGCTAACACACTATCATTGCACGATATTAACCAAAGGTACTCCACTGGTCTTGAGCTACATATACAAACGTGCTCTTTACACGATACCAACACATTATCTTCACACGGTGCTAACACACTATCATTGCACGATATTAACCAAAGGTATTCCACTGGTCTTGAACTACATATACAAACGTGCTCTTTACACGATACCAACACATTATCTTCACACGGTGCTAACACACTATCATTGCACGATATTAACCAAAGGTACTCCACTGGTCTTGAGCTACATATACACACGTGCTCTTTACACGATACCAACACATTATCTTCACACGGTGCTAACACACTATCATTGCACGATATTAACCAAAGGTACTCCACTGGTCTTGAGCTACATATACAAACGTGCTCTTTACAAGATACCAACACATTATCTTCAAACGGTGCGAACACACTATCATTGCACGATATTAACACGCCATCACAACTCGACACTCACGTACAAGTATTTAACGACGCCGGTACACATTTTGTTACACTTTAACGTAAACATCGCTACCACGGTACACTAGAACATCCAATAACATTGTTGCCGAATGGCATACCACCCACGTACCTCCTCAGATGGGACACATTCTCATTGAGAGCTACAACGCAACGTTTACTCGGTGCCGTACGGTCAAGGACTGCCTGGATTACTCGATCCTGCCTCTTGGAACAGGAATCGCAGGTGATATAAACAAAAGGTAATCACCAATTTCTTAGTTCTCGGGGGAGGGGGGGAGGGGGGGACGTATTCCTAGGATGTGGTAAAAGAAGAAACATGTATGCTGGGTTTTTTTTTTTTAAATATGAAGGGCAATATTTAAAAAAAAGGAAATCCTACAAACCCTCACTGAGAAACAAGTAAATAAAAACATGTGTTACATAATAATATATCATAGCGAGTGTGTTCATTGTCGATAAATTTGTTACAATACATTTTAGACGTTTATGGATTGCACCGTCATACGACATTCCGTTTTACACCATGCATCCATTGGACTTTCTGATATTATTCAACCTGGAAGGAGCTGATGACAGCGAATGGAGGATCGATCGGCTGTCGTACGCTGGTCAGATGTACGATAGTGTGGACCAGCTTGTGTCTTTTTACGATGCAAATAGGTGAGGTCAATTGCACGGTAGTCATTCTCTGACACAACAGGTTAAGCTGGAGGTTAAGCTAAGCATGTTATTATACGATGTCATAACTGTACTCAATTTTAAATAACTAATGAATTTAATAATATTGAAAACGCTTGCATTGAAAATGATAGACGTAATGTCTTTAAAAATAATTGCTTAAAAAAAAATGGTACACGAAGTTAAGGCGCTATCACTGCGGACTGCAAAGTCATCTCGAACAACAAACAAAGAAACTAAATTCGAAGGTCTACTTTGAGAAGGTCACCCAAGGCGCTCTAACTCGGTCTTATCTTCATTCAAATCGAAGGTGCAGTGAGTGAGCAGCATGCAGTGTGTGAGCAACAGGCAATGAGTGAGCGACTTGCAGTGTGTGAGCAGAATCCAGTGTGTGAGCAGGATGCAGTGTGTGAGCAGTATGCAGTGTGTGAGCAGGATGCAGTGTGTGAGCAGTATGCAGTGTGTGAGCAGTATGCAGTGTGTGAGCAGGATGCAGTGTGTGAGCAGGATGCAGTGTGTGAGCAGTATGCAGTGTGTGAGCAGTATGCAGTGTGTGAGCAGGATGCAGTGTGTGAGCAGTATGCAGTGTGTGAGCAGGATGCAGTGTGTGAGCAGTATGCAGTGTGTGAGCAGGATGCAGTGTGTGAGCAGTATGCAGTGTGTGAGCAGGATGCAGTGTGTGAGCAGGATGCAGTGTGTGAGCAGTATGCAGTGTGTGAGCAGGATGCAGTGTGTGAGCAGTATGCAGTGTGTGAGCAGTATGCAGTGTGTGAGCAGTATGCAGTGTGTGAGCAGTATGCAGTGTGTGAGCAGTATGCAGTGTGTGAGCAGTATGCAGTGTGTGAGCAGTATGCAGTGTGTGAGCAGGATGCAGTGTGTGAGCAGGATGCAGTGTGTGAGCAGGATGCAGTGTGTGAGCAGCATGCAGTGTGTGAGCAGTATGCAGTGTGTGAGCAGGATGCAGTGTGTGAGCAGTATGCAGTGTGTGAGCAGTATGCAGTGTGTGAGCAGGATGCAGTGTGTGAGCAGTATGCAGTGTGTGAGCAGTATGCAGTGTGTGAGCAGGATGCAGTGTGTGAGCAGTATGCAGTGTGTGAGCAGGATGCAGTGTGTGAGCAGTAAGCAGTGTGTGAGCAGTATGCAGTGGGTGAGCAGTATGCAGTGTGTGAGTGATGCAGTGTGTAATCAGTATGCAGTGTGTGAGCAGTATGCAGTGTGTAAGCAACAAGCAGTTTGTGAGCAGTATGCAGTGTGTGAGCAGTATGCAGTGTGTGAGCACTATGCAGTGTGTGAGCAGGATGCAGTGTGTAAGCAGTATGCAGTGTGGGAGCAGGATGCAGTGTGTTAGCAGTATGCAGTGTGTGAGCAGGATGCAGTGTGTGAGCAGTATGCAGTGTGTGAGCAGGATGCAGTGTGTGAGCAGGATGCAGTGTGTGAGCAGTATGCAGTGTGTGAGCATTATACAGTGTGTGAGCAGCATGTAGTGTGTGAGCAGTATGCAGTGTGTGAGCATTATACAGTGTGTGAGCAGGATGCAGTGTGTGAGCAGTATGCAGTGTGTGAGCATTATACAGTGTGTGAGCAGCATGCAGTGTGTGAGCAGTTTGCAGTGTGTGAGCAGCATGCAGTGTGTGAGCAGGTTGCAGTGTGTGAGCAGTATGCAGTGTGTGAGCAGTATGCAGTGTCAGTGTGTGAGCAGGATGCAGTGTGTGAGCAGTATGCAGTGTGTGAGCATTATACAGTGTGTAAGCAGCATGCAGTGTGTGAGCAGTTTGCAGTGTGTGAGCAGCATGCAGTGTGTGAGCAGTTTGCAGTGTGTGAGCAGTATGCAGTGTGTGAGCAGTATGCAGTGTGTGAGCAACAGGCAGTGGTTGAGCAGTATGCAGTGTGTGAGCAGGATGCAGGGTGTTACAAGGATGCAGTGTGTGAGCAGTATGCAGTGTGTGAGCAGGATGCAGTATGTAAGCAGTATGCAGTGTGTCAGCAGTATGCAGTGTGTAAGCAACAAGCAGTTTGTGAGCAGTATGCAGTGTGTGAGCAGGATGCAGTGTGTGAGCAACAGGCAGTGAGTGAGCAGGATGCAGTGTGTGAGCAGATATTGAGCTCTTAAATTCACAATGAATTCGACAAGTTTGTTTGAAGTCATGAACGTCCATTGTGTTGAGTATTGCGCCAAGTAAGATTAAATTTCCATTTTACTTTGATTCTCCATGTTTCAAAAAACCGACCGATTTTATATTAACTATATCGCATAATAATATAATTTGTACAATATCCACAATTGCCCTTAAATTTCTTGAACTTACGGTAGTGGTCGGAGGGACAATCTTTGGACACTCTTTGGAACGCGTAACAGCACTGCATTTTCAGGCCATGCAGTTGAGTCTCCTTTAAAATGGTTATAAAACACTCAAGCCCATTTATGAAATTCTTTACAGACTAATATATACACATATTTTTTGTTGGTATAAAAATGCCAATATTAAATGTAATATATTCTTATTTTCTAGAATCCCGAAGATTAAATTGAGGAAACCTACTGTGGACAACAATCTATTTTCTACACTGTATCGTCGAGGTGACCCCTTACCTCCCAAACCCCAAAGACCCCCTCTACAAGTAGAGCCTGATGGAAAGAGATACACCACCAAAGATAGAAAAGTCAGTAGCTTAGAAGGACGATACTGTTGATTTAGAAAGCGGCATTTAGAGTGTTGATAACTGCCTCTGTGACCCATAACTCATAGTTGGTAGTTGTGGGATCACTCATTACGAGTGAATAAAATGTTTGCAAATTTTTTTTTTTTAGAAATGCGAATTTTAAGCTGCGTGTCGGAAGGCTACGATTATTTTTCACCCGAAATGTTTTTCGTAGCAAATATATATTTTAAGAAAAACTTTCGAGGTGTTAATTTATTCGTTTATATAATTACTTTATTGTTATTTACAGGTAGAGTACATGGGCTGGTCATTTCATTACCGCATGTCGTCACTCACTGGGCCGTCTTTATATGACGTCAGGTTCAAAGGGCAGAGAATCGTGTACGAAATGGGGTTGTCTGAGATCAGCGTCTTCTACTCCGGGAATGCACCACTTACGGTATGGTGTCTAGCCCAGTCAGAAGCTGGATTTCATTTTAAGCAAACTTTATGTCATATTTCTACGATATTTAGATAATCTCTTATGTATATTTTGTTTGTGGTGTGATTGCTTCCATTTCCAGATAGTGCGCAAAATATAATTTGGAAAATGAAATCGCTTCAATTTAAATATGGTGTAATAAATATTCGGTTTAAAAGCCGTTGGGATATTAAAATATGAATATAGTTCATTGGCCTGACATAAAAAGTGTGCAGTGACGTATCATTCCGGAAAGGATGTAACGAAAATGAGGATTCTCGAATGTACGTAATTTTTTAGATCATGTTTTGTCGCGAATTTATGGCGAGCTATAACTAGTAATAGTATATTATTATTTTATGTTTGAAAATAATCCTAATTATTTTCTAGATTAGTTCCTAAAATAAAAAAAAATAAATTTGATTTTTTAAAACAAATTCTTAGAATATGGCATTTCACAAAAATTATTATTTGCGAATAAAGAATTTAATAATAGTATGTCTTATAACGTTTAATTGTATTCGTTAAAAGTTTTGATTTATGATTTTTTTTAAAGAAAGGAAGTAATGGCAACTCTGGTCATTTCAGTAGTGAGCATACGTGTTTGGTAAATTATAACAAAACCATTATTTCAAACAAAGACCCCTTACTTAAAAATGATCTTTCCCCACAGCGATCAGTCAACTACGTTGACAGCGCTTCGATCATGGGCATCCACTCCAAGACCATGGTGCCCGGTGCAGACTGTCCAGAGTTCTCTACCTTAATCAATCAGGTGCGATAGGGATAATCCTAGGTTTAAACAAATGGATCATGTTCGATAGCTATAATAATACCTTCGTGCATAACTGTGAAGCATAGATCACCACAAGAACGTCCCGTACCACCTGATATAAGCCTGCTACTGCCTTAAAACATGACAAGAGAGGCCACACTAAGTAAAATCGAGGTACACGTGGATTCTGTGGTACAATTCTACACAGGCAGCTCTTGGCTCACCAACGAGGAAAAATAAAGCTGGATACCGTGCTCTCATACAGTGCACAAAGTAAACACAACCAACAAAGAAGAATTAAGGGCCCAGTGAAAAGACTGGCACCATTTTTTATTCAGAAATCGAAGCTATTCCAATGGTCCTGAAGAAAGAGCGCCACAGATTAGCTAGAATAAAACACCTTCAAGGCCATCGAAGGCTTTACCAACTCAAAGCTTGCACTTGAAGTTGTGAGAAGGGGCCCAAGAGACGCAAAAGTGGTAAATGCATAACAAGGCCCCATGAAAGGCTTACAATCCCATGGAAGCAGGGTGGTCATTCAGTGGATACCTGGACACGAGGGATTATCCCAAATGACAGAGCTGACCATCTAGCAAGGCAAGGATCTACACAGCCACAACATAACCGACCAGTGACCTTAGAGGAGTTGTTAAACTGGGAAAATGGCGAGACAGCCCGAAAAAAGTTACCAGAAAATGCCACAGCCACAACAGAAAAGGGAGATAAATGGTGGCGATTAACGTGCGAGAACCAGAGATGAATCCCAATGATGGGAACAGACCACTGTCCTACTCTACGTTACTTTAAGATGACCCAAGTTGCCGTCACTACGGTCAGGCACCGGAGACAGAGGTGAACTTGCTAGCAGAGTGTGCGGTACTAACGAGTTCAGGGGTTGGGAACGCCCCAAGACATCCACGCAGAGTGTCTCAATTTACGCCACGTCCAGCAGATGAGGCGCGTCAGTGAGGCGCTTGCCGAAGGCATAAAAGAGAAATCGCTCGGTCCCATAAAACAGAATGTTATATTTCAGTACAAGTTATTTAAAGTGACAAACATTAAAGAATATACCATAAGATATGACTAGCAACCAACAAGGTGGATAACTGTAGATAACCAATGTGTTAAGGGTTATCCAAAATATGACACTCTTTCAATAGACACGGGGGATAACTCTGGATTAAACAGGATATTTAAAGTATGACAAGCATACATAATTAAAAACTTACATTTTTTCCATATCGAGGCATAATCATATTGAATTATATATATATGGTTTAATTAACAGCTAAAAATGTTTTACATTGAATCTCTGGTATTTGAATGTCTGTTTTTTTTGTTGTTTTTTTTTTTTTGAGTGCCTGAACCTTGATGCCATGCTGATTGGAAATTATTATTTTTAACAGAGAGACAATTTTTCCCTTGAATTTTAATAATAACATGTAATTGAATATTCATCTCATCAGACTTTCTTGAGCCACAGCTCCCAAGAACCTGGCGTTGCCGAGTCTGTATTCTGTCTGTTTGAGATAAACAATGGCTACCCACTTAGGAGACACGCCTCATATGAGCAGGCGGAAGGCGCATATTATAGTGGTATGCTGGACTCCGCGCTGACCTTACGGTAACTCCTGCATATACGTTAAACGGTTGAATGAGTAGAATGTATGCATGGGGTCTCAATAACGATTCACTTAGTGATAACAGCAGCCATACAGCCAATTCAAGGACTCACTGAAAAAAAAAAAACAACACGTTTCATGAATATTTGATTTGAAAGCAAAGTTAGTAAGCCAGGTCATCATCCCGTGTTGCAGAGTTAAAAAAGGCATCAATATCCACGTTTGAATACATGTCATTTGACAGTCAAAAGTGGTGACAGAAGATAATGTTAAGTGACCGTAAAAATGCTGACCTAACATATTTGAATGAGTAGAAGGGAAGCATGGGGTCTCAATAACGATTCACTTAGTGAAAACAGCAGCCATACTGTCAATTCAAGGACTCACTGAAAAAAAAAAAACAACACGTTTCATGAATATTTGATTTGAAAGCAAAGTTAGTAAGCCAGGTCATCATCCCGTGTTGCAGAGTTAAAAGAGTCATCAATATCCACGTTTGAATACATGTCATTTGACAGTCAAAAGTGGTGACAGAAGATAATGTTAAGTGACCGTAAAAATGCTGACCTAACATAATGTTAATGGATGGTAGGAGTGGTGACCCTACTTAATTTAAATTAACGGGCCGTAATAGAAAAAGAAGGCAGTTGAATGATCCATGTCTGGACTAATAAAATCGAATAAAATCATATATAGTGCATGCATAAGGGATACGGTTTGTAAATTAGCGGATTTGGGGCCGAATTATCGTGACCAAAATCTGTGGAGAAAAAAAAAATAACCAAAACAGATTTATTAAGAAAGTATTTTTTTTTAGAGACGTAACAAATACACTAATAATAACTAAGGTTGATTTTTTAAAAAAAAAGAAAAAAATGAAAATTGGCACTGAAAGTGATACATTAATTATTTCAATCCAATCCAGATCAGCCCTGACTATCGATAACTACGATTACGTTATTGATTTCATCTTTCACCAAAACGGTATCATAGAAACCAAGTTTATGAGTACAGGTAAATAAGGTAGAAGAACCAATAGTTATATTTAGCATTGAATTCTCTCATCAACGCAGCAAATTTCTTTCAACTTTATTATTTTTTTTTTAAACATGGTCATTGCCATTTTATACGTTGGTCCTGCCATTGGAAGGCAGATCACCTTAAACTAAGCTGTGAAACCGTTTAATTTTTATATATTGGCGATGAATGACACAACTTAGTTTGAAGGGTAAGTTTCGAAAGTTGTGGCAGCAACAAATTAAGTTTAATGATATGGAATCAAATCTCGCAAAATTTAAGGTCACATCCTGACGAGCTTCTACCACGAGGCCGAGAGGAACTACGGCTTCAGGCTGCACGACAACATCGCTGGTAGCGTGCACTACCACATGGCACATTTCAAGGTCGACCTGGACATTGCCGGTACCTCCAACAGGTATCAAACACTGGACGTCGTTGAGGAAGAGGTGCTTCTGGATTTAGTAAGTTACTAAACATTTTACACAAATTATGCGTGGGCATTTTACGCGTTGCAGAGTTATATATATTTACAAATGTCTTATACTATTCGAGTAATACAAACTATACTGAGGAATACGGAATCATCTAAAACAGTGGTTCTCAACGTTCCTAATGCTGCGACCCTTTAATACCATTCCTCATTTTGTGATGAGCCCCAATCATAAAAGTATTTTTTGTTGCTTTTGTGTTTTCCGATGATCTTAGGCGACCAGTGTCAGGGTCGTTCGACCCCCAAATGGGTCACGACCCCTTGATTGAGAACCGCTCGTCTAAAACATTTGCAAATAATATATGTAAACGTCATATCTATTGACCTTTCAGTAGAAAAGACATAATGTTATATTTGTTTGGTTGCAGTGTTGAAACTATAATTCAACTAAGTCAAAGTATGTTTAAACATGGTCTCATTGTCGCGTAATATTCATCCTTCATATACATAATTGATTCGAATCTTTGACATACAATTGTCAGGAGAAAAAAAATCAACTTTGCTTTTTACTTCTTAGTCTTACTTTATTTTTTATTTAAAATATATTTTAAAATTTAAAAAAGACTTTCTATAAAAAAAAACGCACTAAATTTAAAAAAAAGAAACATCATAAATAATCTAAAATTTCTGAACCATGCATTAAGCAAGGAAAGACTGCGCTCAAGTATAGATGAGCAATATGTGAAGCAAAATTATGACTCGAATTAAATATAGACTGAATTTATTTTTTTAAAAAAATATCTTTGCGTAAAGCATTTTAAGATCTGTAAATTATTTTCTACTTTTTGGAGTGTTGAACTCGTCATTGATGGAGAGTGTTATTTAAAATATGCTGGTAGCCACTCGGCAGATACACTAACTATCTGGTGGCCCCAAGGGGAAAAAAAAAGACGTAAATTATACATTCTGGCATCTAGGACGTCGAACGAGTTGCTGGACGTTTAATTTCGGCCATGCCAACAAAGCTAGGGGGACTCCAGCTCCAGGGTTTTTCCCCTGTTTGGGTTAACTGGCTTATGTTTCCAATAAGAGTTTCCGTCTCCTAGATGGATTATCCTTCAGTGTTAGCGGGTACCATTCTTCTTTTTATTTTGGGGTTTTACTGAGCTCAGGCTTTCAGGTAACAAGTTTTGTATTTATATTTAATATACTTTATACTCATTATCCTATATTTCTACGATTCTGTCCCAATCACAGCCTGAAGGTCAAGTGCCCTATCATCAGACAAAAGTTGTGCACAATCTGAAGAGGACGGAGAAGGAAGCTGTCGTAGACTTTGGCTTCCACACACCAAAGTATCATATCGTGCACAATGAAGCGAACAAGACACGGTTCAATGAAATCAAAGGATACAGGTATACACATGAAATATCTTTTCTTTTTATTTTAATCTTCGCGCGAAGTTTATTCCTTTTAAAGTCTAATTTATTTAACCGTAAAAAAAATAAAAAAAGTTCGTTATTTAAGCTAGAAACAAAGCAATAACTAGAATTTTAAAATGTACACATAAATAGACAAAAGTTTAAATAAGATTATAGTATTTTCACATTTTGATATGGTACAAATTTGTCTTAAAATTAAGGTAAAAAGTTTGAGTTTTTACTGGGGTGCTACGTTGTAAAAATTCATTGTGTTGAATTAGACGTTTTCCCGAAATCTTTATTCCATTTGGAAAGTAGATTATCCCTGAACGTATTTAAATAACGTATTTACGGGATTATGAACCTAATTTTCAGAGATTAAACTCACCCCTTTACAACCTTAATAGTATTCATGCATGCATTTATTTTAATATGATCCTAACCAAATGATAATTATATAATTAAAAAAAAAAAGAAGTTAACACCTTTGTTTTAAAAAAAAGCAACTAAATAAATTAATGAGAAACAAAAAAAAAAAAGGAAGAGGAAGACCAAAGAAATGACGAAAAGTAGCTCGCTAATGGCGATAGAGTAGTAGCAATAGACAGAGCGTATGAATAGAAATAGAATAAACAAATTCTAAACGATGGCGCAAGGTTTGCTTTTCTTGAATCCCTCAATCCGTTGTCCAGAATTCAATACAATGGTGGGGCCCCACAACTCCTGCCCCCCAACCTGGGGAACGAACGCACCATCTCCTGGGCACGTCACCAGATGGTGGTCACCAAGCACAAAGATGAGGAGTTCGAATCGTCATCGCTGTACGCCATGTTTGACGGAGCGAGCCCGGTGGTGGATTTCAGCCAGTTTTACGAGGATGACGAAGGCATAACCGATGAGGTAAAACAATCGGTAAATTCTTACAGCGCAGAGTCAATTTTTCATGGGGTGCGATAGTAGTGACATAATTCTTTGTGGTTGCGGAATACAGAGACATTAACGAAGCTGTGTTCTTAAGCCTAAAATTATTTTAAAAGTATTTCATACAAAGGCAGACAAAAATGACAAGAACAAACACATAATAAAAACAAAACAAAAAACGGCTCTGTTGTGGTTGGCTATCGTTTCCATGGTCTTACAAAAAAAAAAAAATGTATTGTTGTCTTTGGATATCGTTGCCATGTTCTCACCAAATGATACATTGTTGTCGATGCCTATCGTAGCCATGTTCTTACACAAGCATAATGTATTGTCGTTGGCTATCTTAACCATGTTCTTACAAAATAATGTATTGGTATCTTTAGCTTCAGTAGCCATGTTCTTACAAAATGATGTAATGTTGTCGTTGGCTACCGTTGCCATGTTTTAACACACTTTTGTTTCTTTTTTGTCGTCGGCCTTCATTGTAATTTTCATACAAAAACATGGTGTTTTCTTCCCTTTTTTTTGTTTAAGGATTTAGTGTTTTGGTTAACTTTTGGCATGCACCACATACCACAAATGGAAGACCTCCCGGTGACCTCAACCATCGGAAAACATTTGACATTTTTCTTAATGCCTTACAACTACTATCCCGAGTGTCCCTCTATGGGGTCACGTGATGCTGTGTACATTGAGCTGGCCGACCGTAAAGACCCTGGAAAAGGCGTAACATTAGACAGGTGGGTTTGTGACGACAGATGAACTAGAACTAATACGGTTAGATATTTTAAATTTCAGACATTGAGTATTTCGAACAAAACATACAATATAGTCATATTTGACATCATGTTTACAACATCAGACACTTTGACACTTTTCTTATGGAATCTTTAAAAAAAATACTTAGTACTTTCTCTCTCTCTCTCTCTCTCTCTTTCTCTCTCTCTCTCTCTCTCTTTCTCTCTCTTTCTCTCTCTCTCTCTCTCTCTCTCTCTCTCTCTCTCTCTCTCTCTCTCTCTCTCTCTCTCTCTCTCTCTCTCTCTCTCTCTCTCTCTCTCTCTCT
>CAXITT010000645.1:242116-305839 GCA_964033795.1 Lymnaea stagnalis | reverse complement strand
GTCAGTGCGTGGGTCGGTGCGTGTGTCAGTGCGTGCGTCAGTGCGTGGGTCAGTGCGTGGGTCAGTGCGCGTGTCAGTGTGTGCGTCAGTGGATGTGTTTGACGTAAGGAAAAAAAAACAACATATAATGTTGTTATAGCCCACATTAGCCTACGAAAGTGGAGTAGGAAATGGGAGATAAATCAACAGGTGGTAACCAAAGAGAAATCGATTATCGCGCCATTCCACCCACCTGTTGCACGGGGCAAAGACCAGAGTTGCGCCAAACGACTATAGAGCAAGGGAACTAACTCAAAATCTTTAAAGGGTCAAATAACTGTATGATTTTATTTAATTAAAAAAGTATATATAAAAAAATCTTGGCTGTTATATATTTGCTATAAGGTTAAATCATCAAAGAAATAACGCAAAAGAAAAATCTTTTCTCTATAACCTATATGTTAAGTTTGAATACAAGATCTGCAATGCACACTAATCCTAGTTCATACAGAGTAGCCTGTCCCTACTTGAATGCCGATTCATTATATAATCCAAATGACATTTGTAACCGTTGATGTGGTGTCCGAAAGCTGTTCCTTTACGCAGAGCTCATTAAGCATACGTTAATGTATTTTCATTTCCACCATGGTATTAGCTAGTCTTATTTCGGTATTCTTAATGGGGCTGATATCGGAATTGTTAGCTGATTAGGACTCACGGTAAGTAATACAAGCGTAAAAGAAAACAACAACAACAAAAAAAACAAACTCTCTAACTTCTGTAAAGGAGACTTTTTTAACAAAAAAAAAAAAAAAAAAAAAAAAAAAAAAAAAAAAAAACAAAAAAAAAAAAAAAAAAAAAAAAAAAAAAAAAAAAAAAAAAAAAAACATAAAAACAAAAAAAAAAAAAATTAAAAAAAAAAAAAAAAAAAAAAAAAAAAAAACAAAACAAAAAAAGAGCAAATGAAATCCATGTTCATTTACGCATCAAGCTTTAAAGGAATTGCAAATATAAAAAGGGGGGGGGGAAGTTGGAAATGTGTGTGTTTTGATTATTTAAAAAAAAAATCTTAACACAATATTTATAAGAAAATGAATGACGTTTCAATTTCGCCGTAATTAATGAATCTATAAAAGTTTATTCCGCCGCTATCATGATTCGAATTTTTAACATTAGATCAAGCTCCTCATCTAACTAACACACATATTCTGATGAAGGTCTGAGATTACTCTCCCAAGACCCCGGCTAGTACATTGGCTTCCAGCTCCATCTGCTGAGCTGAGCCATACAACATTTTCATCACAAAGGGCTCTCCAACCACCGCCTTGGCTTACCCCGGAACATTTAGTGAGGGACGTTCGGTCAACAGGTGCGCGATAGTGTTTCCGGGACCAGTCTGCAATGCCGGCAGGTAGGATCCCTGTTGTTATCCAGAGCTCCTCTACCTAACTCGGGCATTTAAAAATTGTCGTCTGTGAGTATTACATACCCCATTGGGCTGTCACAGATAATCGGTGTGGGGTATGGTAGCCATGTGACAATATAAAAAAAAGGAGATGATTTTTTTTTGTTACTGAAAAGTTCGGAAGAGAAAGACATTTTATTTTGAAAAGGATGACATTTCATTTTGAAAAGGAGGACATTTTATTTATGAAAGGAGAACATTTCAAAATTAAACTAAAGTTAAGATGTAAATGTTTCTTCAGAAATGTTACCAATAGTTACAGTATTAAAATAAGTTTTATACCTAATTTTGGCAATGATTAGGCATTCAAGAACACTACTCAGAGCTGGCTTCATTTGACAAAAGTTCTTCAGTTTTTGAGAGGTAACTATATGGTGGAGCGCGGGGGGGGGAGGGGGGGGGCGGGGGCTGCTGCCACCGAAAGGAATATGTTTTAACCCAGGCAGCATTTCATATTATGAAATGAAGGTTGTGTGTTGCTAAGATTTCATAACCAACGTTGGAGCTATAGCAGTACACAAAAACAACAACAGCAACACACATTTAGACCATAGCTATCTATGTATATATATGTGTGTGTATGTGTCCGTTCGTATCTGTATGTATTTTTATGCGAGTGAGTTCATAGCTTCAGAAGTATGTGCTGCCTGTGCAGATTTCAGAAACTTGTCATTTTGAGAAGACACTATAAGTATAAGCAAATAAAGCCAGCATGACATGTCATCTCACTTCAGTTTATCCAGGCGCCCATTGTTAGAAGGAATGTTGCACCGACCAGTTATCAGCGCCTAGCGAAACGCTGCAAATTAGGTGAACATGCAACTCAGGGCCCGCACAACAATTGCCCGCTCTTGTCTCTGTCGGCTGTAGAGAAATGCCATGGCGATTATGCGCTGAGACCTTTAAAATACAATGGCAAGCGTAGTGTATTACAAAATAATATATTCGAATATTCACGGATAGGTGTTGGGTAATTTGATTGTATAAGCGACAAGCACCATACTGGCTGAAGGTTAAGGTGATTTATTTATATCTTAAAACACCCTAAATATAAGATGTGTGACTTCAGAGAAAACGTTCGTAAAATTAGAAAGATTTAAAAAGACTGTGCCCCAAGAGCTGGGGGTAAGTGACCCTAATTGGATAACTGAAAACCGTTTTGTTTGCTGTAATAGTACACTATCTCAGTTCCAAAACCGGCAGGCTTAATTTTATCACCTGCTTTATGTCAGGTTAAATAACTGTCGCTGCAAGCTTGACCCCCGTGCTGACCAAAAAAGGACACGTTACATCCACTTTTGGGTTAGGAGAAGAGCAAGATTCGTGTTGCCATAAAGTTGGCTCCAGATTCCAGAGGATATAAAAAAAAAAAGGCGTTGAATGAAGTATTCGCTATTCAGGAGTGTGGAATATTATCTCAACTAGATACGCCAGGCAACATCATCGGTCGCACTCTGCAAGTAATTCAGTTTATTATTTTTTTGTATTATTATTAGTTAACCTTTTATTATTATAATAATATTTAAGTTGATGAAATTATACATTCGATTTCTTTATCAAAGTACCCCACCACGCCCCAGATCCAAATGCCCCCTCCGTGCCTCATATCTAAATACCTCCTCCGTGGCCCATGTCCAAATACTCCCTCCGTGCAACATTTCTAAATACCTCCACCAGGCCCAATGTCCAAATACCTCATCCCTGCTATATGTCCAAATACCCCCTCTACTTGCCCCATTTTCATATAACCCTCCACCTTGCACCATTTTAAATACTTCTCCCGCGCCCCAAGTCCAAAATAACCCTCCCTGGTCTCATATCCAAATACCCCCTTCCTGCTAAAATACTTCCTACCTGCCATATCTCCAAATGGCCCCTCATCCCCGCTTTACGAGCCACACTTTCCAGCTGACAGCTAACTTCGGTATGGAGAGCATGATTAATACGTTTTTAACAATCTGTGCCAAGCGTTTTCAGAGAAACATAGATGCGAATTACTTGAACATTATTATACAATACCCGCTGCGAGATTTCCTGACTGAATGCACTGCATTGTTTTTGTCCCGCACATCTCCCGTTCGCACTCTTCAAGCTCGTTACCGCAGAGATTTTTTTAAAATCGGACGAGAAAAGTAATGAATGTAATTTGTCTGCCAAACGTTTTCATAGAGTTCTGCCATCAATAACAGTCGACACATCAGATTCAATTGTAAAATAACCAACTTTCTAAATACAATAGTTCAGATGACTCCCCACACCACACACACTTTTCCGCCATGCATATGTTTGCTTTGTACGTCGTCTTTGTTTCATTTCATTTTCAAACTTCCTTTAAAAAAAATAAAAAATAAATAAATAAGTAACCCCGCCCTTAATAGTTGTATTCACATCGGGAAATCATTCGAGTTCCTGTAGCATTGCTGGGTTTCCTTCTTTTCAAACATTTCACTCCTTGGACAGCTTGCTTATTGGACCATTTAAGAAAAAAAAAATATTCGTATCTTCTTATAGTTAAAAAAACAACAACAGGGTCTAGTGAATTTGTATGTAAAGTGATTAGTTCAAGTAGGAAAATGGTATTTGAGTATTTCTACGAGCATTTCCTGTATGTTTTCCTTAGCAAAACCACTGGGGGAATAGTCACGTGTTACCGTGTTACCGTGTTTACCGTGTTTCTGTGCCGTGTAACAACTATGAATGACACTTTTTCTTGTTCTAGTCCATTTCAAATCGATAATCCTCATTCTGTTTGTCATATTTAACAAATTAGCCCCACAAATGTAGAGGCTCTGGCATTTCTTAAACTACTCTGGCTTTTTGACTTTGTTATGCGGGGAAACGAATTTCTTATAACTCGAGAGCCCCCCACAAAAGGAGTGATCCTAATAAATATTCGAGCCTCGGCTTCCACGATGAATCACAGTTTTTCTTTTCTTCGGCCATCACCTATGTCACGAATTTTTTTTGTGGCAAAACACCATGGAATAGCAGATACAATTTTTACATTTAAGAATCCACTTAAGCAATCGATATATTTAATTACAGTAGAGCGCCATATGTGAACCATTTTTTGAGGATTTCATAAACAGTAACTACCTTCTACTAAACATTTTATTTCTAATGGGGTCATCTTTAGAGCGAACGTCCTTGTGCATCAGCATAAAAGGTAAGTAAGTTACTGGACTGCAACTTGTCCACTAGATGTCCAGAGTCATCACATGGGAGTTTCATAATCGGAGTTAGTTGGAGTAAGCATGTGTTCTCTATTATATTCTAGGCGATTTTGTTCTTTCATAGACATGCAGAAATGCCATACATCTCCAATGGATCTCTTCCCACTCTGGATGTATAGGGACTTTGGATACATAGGGTCTTCAGAATCTCGCTATATGGGATCATAAAACTCTGGGTATATAGGGCATAGAGCGTATGTTTTAGGGATAAAATAGGTCATAGATGATAATAGAGAATATCTGCAATCATAGATGATGAGAAAGAAGGTAAGAGATCATAAATGATGAGAGAGAAGTTTTAAAATCATAGATGATAAGAGAAAAGAACAGAGATTTTAGATGATGAGAGATAAGGGCTGATTATCATAGAGGATGAGACTGAAGGACTGAAATAACAGATGATGAGAGAGAAGGGCTGAGATCATAGATGATGAGATGAGAGAGAAGGACTGAGATCATAGATGATGAGAGTGAATGACTAAGATCATAGATGATGAGAGAGAAGGACTGAGATCATAGATGATGAGAGAGAAGGTCTGAGATCATAGATGATGAGAGGGAATCACTGAGATCATAGATGATGAGAGAGAAGGGCTGAGATCATAGTTGATGAGAGGGAATCAATGAGATCATAGATGATGAGAGAGAAGGGCTTAGATCATAGTTGATGAGAGTGAATCAATGAGATCATAGATGATGAGAGAGAAGGGCTGAGATCATAGATGATGAGAGAGAAGGGCTGAGATCATAGAGGATGAGAGAGAAGGGCTGAGATCATAGTTGATGAGAGTGAATCAATGAGATCATAGATGATGAGAGAGAAGGGCTTAGATCATAGTTGATGAGAGTGAATCAATGAGATCATAGATGATGAGAGAGAAGGGCTGAGATCATAGATGATGAGAGAGAAGGGCTGAGATCATAGATGATGAGAGAGAAGGGCTGAGATCATAGTTGATGAGAGTGAATCAATGAGATCATAGATGATGAGAGAGAAGGGCTGAGATCATAGTTGATGAGAGTGAATCAATAAGATCATAGATGATGAGAGAGAAATGCTGAGATCATAGATGATGAGATGAGAGTGAATGACTGAGATCATAGATGATGAGAGGGAAGGGCTGAGATCATAGATGATGAGAGAGAAGGACTGAGATCATAGATGATGAGAGAGAAGGGCTGAGATCATAGATGATGAGAGAGGAGGGCTGAGATCATAGATGATGAGAGAGAAGGGCTGAGATCATAGATGATGAGAGAGAAGGGCTGAGATCATAGATGATGAGAGAGAAGGGCTGAGATCATAGATGATGAGAGAGAAGGGCTGAGATCATAGATGATGAGAGAGAAGGGCTGAGATCATAGATGATGAGAGAGAAGGGCTGAGATCATAGATGATGAGAGAGAAGGGCTGAGATCATAGATGATGAGAGAGAAGGGCTGAGATCATAGATAATGAGAGAGAAGGGCTGGGATCAAAGATGATGAGAGAGAAGGGCTGAGATCATAGATGATGAGAGAGAAGGGCTGAGATCATAGATGATGAGAGAGAAGGACTGAGATCATAGATGAAGAGAGAGAAGGGCTGAGATCATAGATGATGAGAGAGAAGGGCTGAGATCATAGATGATGAGAGAGAAGGGCTGAGATCATAGTTGATGAGAGTGAATCAATGAGATCATAGATGATGAGAGAGAAGGGCTGAGATCATAGTTGATGAGAGTTAATCAATAAGATCATAGATGATGAGAGAGAAGGGCTGAGATCATAGATGATGAGCGAGAAGGACTGAGATCATAGATGATGAGAGTGAATCACTGAGATCATAGATGATGAGAGTGAATCAATGAGATCATAGATGATGAGAGTGAATCAATGAGATCATAGATGATGAGAGTGAAGGGCTGAGATCATAGTTGATGAGAGTGAATCACTGAGATCATAGATGATGAGAGAGAAGGACTGAGATCATAGATGATGAGAGAGAAGGACTGAGATCATAGATGATGAGAGAGAAGGGCTGAGATCATAGTTGATGCGAGTGAATCACTGAGATCATAGATGATGAGAGAGAAGGACTGAGATCATAGATGATGAGAGTGAATCAATGAGATCATAGATGATGAGAGAGAAGGGCTGAGATCATAGTTGATGAGAGTGAATCACTGAGATCATAGATGATGAGAGAGAAGGGCTGAGATCATAGTTGATGAGAGTGAATCACTGAGATCATAGATGATGAGAGAGAAGGACTGAGATCATAGATGATGAGAGAGAAGGACTGAGATCATAGATGATGAGAGAGAAGGGCTGAGATCATAGTTGATGCGAGTGAATCACTGAGATCATAGATGATGAGAGAGAAGGACTGAGATCATAGATGATGAGAGTGAATCAATGAGATCATAGATGATGAGAGAGAAGGGCTGAGATCATAGTTGATGAGAGTGAATCACTGAGATCATAGATGATGAGAGAGAAGGGCTGAGATCATAGTTGATGAGAGTGAATCACTGAGATCATAGATGATGAGAGAGAAGGACTGAGATCATAGATGATGAGAGAGAAGGACTGAGATCATAGATGATGAGAGAGAAGGGCTGAGATCATAGATGATGAGAGAGAAGGGCTGAGATCATAGATGATGAGAGTGAATCACTGAGATCATAGATGATCAGAGAGAAGGGCTGAGATCATAGTTGATGAGAGTGAATCAATGAGATCATAGATGATGAGATAGAAGGACTGAGATCATAGATGATGAGAGAGAAGGACTGAGATCATAGATGATGAGAGATAAGGGCTGAGATCATAGTTGATGAGAGTGAATCAATGAGATCATAGATGATGAGAGAGAAGGACTGAGATCATAGATGATGAGAGAGAAGGACTGAGATCATAGATGATGAGAGAGAAGGGCTGAGATCATAGATGATGAGAGAGAAGGTGCTGAGATCATAGATGATGAGAGAGAAGGGCTAAGATTTTAGATGACTAAAGTGATAGGCTTTAATCTTAAATGAGGAGGTGATAGGGGCGAGATAAAAATTGACGAGGTGATAAGGGCTGAAATCCAGTGGCGTAGCGATGGGGATGCGGGGGTTGCGGACCGCACCGGGTGACACAATTTTAGGTGTGACACCCGATTGAAAAATTGCATATTTACATAGCACACAGTTCTCGGTCTAACCAAGAGTCATAAAAGGATAACCGATCACACATACATTTTTCACAAATGTAAACAATCCAAATGCGGGCTTTATTAAAAGTTCAAGGTTGATGTGTCAGAAATGTGAACACCCTATGTTTAGGTCAGAAAAAACACATTCATTTTTCCACGCGGTTTGAATTGTTCGGTAACTTCCTTAAGTGACAGGAGGCTATATTTATCTAAATTCTGAGAAAAAAGGCGTTCCATTGATACCAAAATAAGTGTGGTTGGGCGGTTATAAGTATAAGAATTGGTAAAAATTAAAAACATTGAAAATGAACTTTACCCTATTATAGGGTTAAAAATGTATTATTTTACACAATTTTCAAACTTTAATGATTAATTCATTTTTAATTTAAATTTAACGAAAGAAAATTATTTTGAAGACATATATAATATTTTATATCGAAACCCAAAAGGTATCTTACCTTTCACCAGGAACCCAAAATGAATTTATAAGTGTTCTTGCAAATCATGGGAAGGAGATGGATATAAAGCCTGCGAGGTATTTTGGAATTATTTTCGAAAGTACACCTGATATATCACACAGTGACCAGACGTTTGTAGTGGTCAGATATGTGATAATCCACAATGGGAAAGGTGTAGTGAGAGGAGAGTTTCTTGCATTTTTCGCGTTAAGATTGAAAAAAAAGCTGATCACCTCAGTTCTGACATTATTACAAATTAAAGCGTGATGGACAATAGACATAATGATGTTCAAAGCTCAGGGTTACGATAATGCTTCCCTAAGGCATGGAATCCATGGATGTGTTCAAATTATTCGGAAAAGAAATAACAAGAAAGAAATTTTTAAAGGATGTGTGGGTCATTCACTTGTGTGGTCAACACTCTTTTGCAGAAAATGCTTCATGTAATACATTTTTCGGAACTCTTGAAAGAATATTTTCCTTCTTTACTGTATCCACTCATCGATGGAATGTTCTAATTGAGTACACTGGAATGTCGTTGAAAATAATGTCAACAACGCGTTGGAGTGCTTATCATGCTGCTGTTAAAACAGTGAAAGACATGTTTGATGAATGTTGGGAGGCGATTAAAGCTCTATGTCATCACCTTGTAAAATTTGCATACAAGAGGTTAAGCACAAGATCTTTTACATGTTGCCTGTGATTTCACGTTTATTTGCTACCTTTAACTTTGGGCTGATCTACTTGAGGAAGTTAATCTTACACAGCAGTATCTGCAGATTTAAGGGTTTACTCTTGACAAAGTGGTGACAACCATAATGGCCTCAAGATTGTTTCTGCTTGCGAAGCGTTCTCACTTTGTGGAACATGCTATTGATAAGGCATTTTTTAAAATCAGACCAATATGGAATTTCAGTAGAGAGAAGATTAAGGTTTAAGAAAAGAATGGCAGGAGAACTATTATTTAATAGATGCTGGACTCTTTCTGGGAGAAGAAAACAGTATCGAGATGCTGGAGTGTATTGATCGCTTTCATTCTGAACTCCACATCAGATCATCAGTGATCAAAGAAGTACCAGATATGTTTGGGTCTGTTCAACCCAAGAGTCCAATATCAGCAAGTAAAGAAGATTTTTTAGTATCCGTTCCAAAATTAACTTCTTTCAATGATGAGTTATCAGAAGATGAACTTTAAAAAGAAATATCAAGGCTTAGAAGACATCTAAAAGCAGCTGATTTCTCAAAGTGATGGACTGGTCAGTATTTGATGTTTTGAAATTCATAGCTGAATGGGACTTCCTAGAATCTCTACCAATACTCTCGCTAAGCCTTTAATTTTTTCTTACGATACTTCAAAACTAAGGCTTATCAAGAAATATTTATGATCAGGATCAAGGGTGATGATGTGACAATCAAGGTTTTCTGATGTAGCTCTGCTATCAAGTGAAATTGATACAGTAAAAAACATTGATTTTGATCAAGTGATTGACAGATTTGCATCTTTGAAGACAAGGAAAGGAACATTTTAAATTATAAATCTAAAGTAAATACAGCAAGAACTTAACGTTTTTAAATATATTAACTTCGTGACCTTCAATTTATTTGTTTTTGTTCTTGTTATTTGTTATATTGTGGACTTATTTTAACAAGAAAAAAAACCATCATGGAAATTGGGAGGGTGGGGGAGGGGGGGGAGTCGACACCATGAGTTTACCGCACCGGGTGACTCCAACCCTCGCTACGCCACTGCTGAAATCGTAGATGAAAGAAAAAGTCTTAGATCAAAGACGATTATATAAGTCAGGACACGATCAAAGAAGATGAGAGAGATGGTCCAGGATCAAGGGTGATGAAAGGTAAGGGCTAAGATTACAGATGATGAAAGAAGAGGGCTTAGGTCATAGATAGAGGAGGAGAAGAATTGAATTCATATGTGATAAGCGAGATTAAAGATGATAAGAGAGATCATAGATGATAAGCCCGATTAAAAATGATAAGAGAGATTATAGATGATTAGCCAGATAAAAGATGGTAAGATAGATCATAGATGATAAGCCATATTAAAGATGATAAGAGAGATCATAGATGATAAGCCCGATTAAAAATGATAAGATAGATCATAGATGATAAGCCAGATAAAAGATGATAAGATAGATCATAGATGATAAGCCAGATTAAAGATGATAAGAGAGATCATAGATGATAAGCCAGATAAAAGATGATAAGATATATCATAGATGATAAGCCAGATAAAAGATTATAAGATAGATCATAGATGATAAGCCAGATAAAAAATGATAAGATAGATCATAGATGATAAGCCAGATAAAAGATGATAAGATAGATCATAGATGATAAGCCAGATAAAAGATAATAAGATAGATCATAGATGATAAGCCAGATAAAAAATGATAAGATAGATCATATATGATAAGCCAGATAAAAGATGATAAGATAGATCATAGATGATAAGCCAGATAAAAGATGATAAGAGAGATTAAAGATGATGTGCGGAAACCTTCTTGGGTTAAAGGAGAAGTAGCGTTGGGATAAATTTCAGAAGGGGGGAAGAGGGAATCACGTGAATTCACTGGGGTCATCAACACATCAGACTCAACACCTTGGCCTGACACCCACATCATACTCTTATTCGTTGCTTATCAATATTACACAATTTGTTACAGAGATGTTACGGGCAGAAAACTCTAAACCGCCGTGACCCTGCAGCCACTGCATTCATTATAAACGGTTCTGTCCAATCTCAGAGGCATTTTTTTTGTTCGTTCCAAGGATATCGTACGTACATTCTACACTTTTTTTCTCTTTTTATTCTATATGAAAAGTCCTATATCAAATTAAGACTATCTACCGTATTTTACGGTTATAAGAGGCACTTTTCTTTCTTTCGAAAAATTGCCTCCGAAATTAAAACCTTTTTTTAAAAAAAATATTGTAGAAAGCATATAGTGTGTTTAAAAAAAAAAAATATATATATATATATATTCGCGAGGTGTGAACTATTGATGTATAAGCTATACTAAAACGGTCATACTTGAACTAAATGTGTGTGTCGTCAGTCCACAAACGAGAAATCTGTTGGCTCTCATAAATTTTAACAGTTGCGTTAGATTTTTCTTTACCCAACACCCCCCCCCCCCCCATTTCCTGCTTGGACGCTATGCATCTGTTGCATGCACTCTCCATGTCCCCAATGTTCCTCAAAGCACCTTCATCAAACGATTTATAGATGCTTGTATTTGATCAGTGCGTATTAATGAGACTAATTCAAGCACGAGTCAGCTATAAATTTCACTGCGACGTGCTAAAAGAAACGGAATTATACAATGTTTTTCCCGCAACACCTGTGGTGTAAGTACGGCCAAACCCGTTGAAATGTATATTCATCGTTAATATCGGCCGTTGACACGTGTGGGCTGACGTCAAGGGGGCGAATGACCCATGAACTTAGTTTGATCGTCTGGAATGAGAACCTTTAATAAATCTGAACCCCAACCCCCCTCCCCCCTATTAAACTCTCTTCTGTGGATGACATGGTGAGCTGGCTGGTGTGGGGGAGGGAGAGGGGATGTGCGATGTAATGTGGATGCGCTGCCTTTGAAATATAATCTTGATGCAACAAAACAGGTGTTATGTTATCTAGTTCTTATCTAGTTATGTTAAAATAAAAGAGTCTTTAAACGACAACAACAACAAAGAACCTAATGATACTACATGACAGGATCGCACTGATTTCGATCAGATTTTTTTATACAAAATGTGTTAGTAATATTCTGAAATTTGAAATGTAAAATGTAAAAATTCAAGAGAGACCCAAAAAAAAATAAAAAAAAAAAAATTAATTAATAAATAATAATGTGCTTAAAGTATTCATTTGGAAACTGAAAATTATTTTTAAACAGAATAGCATTGAAACTATATGTTATAGACAACCCTTAATCAAAACAAATTTATCATATAGTTTTTATGTGGCGGAATAGGACTTGAGTTCCCGTGACAAGAGTGGTAAGGGTCAAAAGACATCACCCCACTAGTTTGTTTTTACATTTTTATGAATGGGATTGGACGTAAATTAAATACATAGCCTGGCCATTGTGTTTAGAATTGAGTTCGGGTGCTACAGCTTCCATGCACACCAGAGCATAACAGCTCCTGATCAACTACATAATCTTCTTGTTCACGCCAGGTCATGGTTGTGCATCGGTCAGAGACGTGGTTTCTGGTCTTGATACTTAGCTTCGGTCTGCGAGGAGCGATGTCTGCCAGTCCTGGGGGGGACGAATGTCCCATTTGCGGATCAGCCAATCCTAACGGGAACCTGATAGACCTGAGTGAACCGAGTGACCCAGGACCGTTTCACGACTTAACCAAGCCAGAACTCATAAATGTAAGCACCTATGAGGTTTTGTTGTCTGATAAAGTTGTATCTTTTGACGTCAGACGCTGAAAAAAGGTTTATATTTTGTTAGATGAAATTATGAAAAAATATTTTTGTTAGCAAAACTTTATTGTTCATGGATCATGTTAAAACTTTTTTCCTACTATTTTTCAAAACTTTGTCTTTGAAAAATAAATAAATAAATAATAGAAAATAACATAAAAATATAAAATAAATAAATAAATAAAATGTTCTTTTTAAAAAATAATTGAAAATGACTGTAATACAAGAAAAATGTAAATAAATGTATGTATGATAATTTTGATGGTATAAATGATGATATTAGACCTTTTAAAGGGAAATTTTAGAAGCATTAGTGAAAATATCAGAGGGCTTGTGTTGTATATCTTTATAAATGATTCTAGTGACGTCAGTGTCTATTTTTACATAATTCTTACAGCTGCGCACTTTCCTAGAGAATGACCCTAAAATCCGAGCAGCCAAACCAGCTGATGTAACAATGAGTTCAAGTTATATCTTCATGGCAGATTTGTTTGTAGCTCCGAAATCACAAGTCTTACAGTATTTAGATAAAGGAGGTGAGTAATCTTAGCTACCCTCATAATAAAACACTAACATAAATAATGGATAGTCCTGTAATAAGGAATAAACTTAATCACGACCCACTCTCATAATACTCTCATAATAAAACACTTACATAAATAATGGATAGTCCTGTAATAAAGAATAAACTTAATCACGACCCACTCGAGCTTTAGAGTTACTAAGAATGACGAGCCTGCCCTAAGTTTGGAACATAAGCTTCAACAGAGCGAAGATCCTCCTAGACAATGGTCTTTATTTCCTCTGTGATGTTATTGCTGGTGCATAGCAGTTGATAATGGGGAGTTATTTCCTTCCAGATAAGTGAGATATCATCACTGTCATTATACTATTATTGAATTCCCATAGAGGAGCTAATCAGTGCAGATTTGATAGTAAAATCAACCCGAGATTCACTGCGCTCTTCTCTGTCTCGGCATCTCTAAAAGTGGCATACCCAGAGCCCCTCTCGCAGAATTCGGGTTTTCCTGCCAGCCGGGTCTCGCTAAAAGGCTTTAAGATCATCCTTTACCTGGCAAGTTCGTTTCATACGCGGATGTAGTCATCTGCGGTCTGGGCACGTCATCCTTGTTATGGTACCTATGTTTTGTTATTTTGCGTTCAAACATACTTGTATCTCTGAATGCAATTTTCTTTGCTAACTTAAATTGATTCTAAGTTAACTAGGTGCGTGTCAGTTCACAAGATCTAGATACGTGTGCATTGAATTGTTGCTAATCATCGTTGGTACATCCTTTCGAAAGTTATAACAATTGCATTTTCTCTCTCCTTGTTGTCTGTGAATTAATTTGAAGACTAAAATTAAAACAGTGTATATCTTTTAAAACATATAACTTATTTAATAAAACTCGTTGTCTTAATGAAATTTAATAACACCACGCTTTTTGAGTCCTGATGCAACCCACAATGTCCCAAGTGGGCCATCACCCATTAGGACATTCCGCCGCCCCAGGGGTGCGTTACTGTCCATTCTGAGAACCAAACATCTGTTGCCTAAGCTCATGACGCAAAAGGTAAAACACTAAAAACAACACTCAAACAATGAAACCTAAATACACAATTGTAATCGTACCAGCTGTTACATACGCAAGTGAAACTTGAACCCTAATAAAAGCTGACAAAAACCTATTGATCACATGGGCGAGAACAGTTATCAGGATAATATAAGGACAAACAAGAAGGAATATGGATGGAGAATACGAACCTCGAACCAGCCAGGAATTTTATAGTCTCTGTCAGGATCTCACACTGTCAGTAGAATTTTAAAAAAAGGCAGTCTCCGTTGGTCGGGACCCTTTAAAATGATGCCAAATAACAGAGGAGTTAATAGGCCCACCTTCGCTTAGATGGACGGATGCTGTGGAAAAATATCCACAACAACTGTGAATCCAAGCATAGAAAAGAAGAGCATCAGATCTGAGAGAAATGATGTGGTATGGCAGACCAAAGCCTTACATGGGCTGTAGCGCCATAGGAGTGGATTGATGGTCTAAGTGGAAGGATTTGGTGATGGAGACTTATGCCCTACATGGGGTGAAGCGCCACAGGGGATGGATGGATGGATTAATGGATGGATTAATGGATGGATCACGTACAATTCAAGCGATATCATTGATTTCTACGATTTCAGCCAACAAAATTGTTTAATAATGACGTCATAAACAATGGACAGGTCGTAAAGCTTTTCTTATCGGATACACAGTGATAAAAAGATATAGATAAACAATGGACAGATCGTAAAGCTTTTCTTATCGGATACGCAGTGATAAAAAAGATATAGTTGTAATGAAAAGAAGTAGCTTACTCTTTACAAATATAACAGGAAGTAAGAAACAAGAGCTAAAGTATCGGACACGTCTATGAGATCATCAGTAAACCATGAATTATATGCTTTAACAAAATATCAGCGTATTATTAGGGATAAGTGTGTAGCTTAATATCAAAGAGAGAAAAGGGATATAATTGATAACACATGTTATTGTCTTCATGTAATTAAGTTTATATCTTTTTTATTATAATCTTGATATTTGACCTGGAAATCATCTTCCTGTGAGGATATCTATTATGTGCATCTGCCTTAACTCTACAGGAGTCCAACCAAAGAGGCAGGCCCGTGTTTTAATGTTCAGAGGGGACTTGAAGCCCCCTTTAGTAGAGGAATACATCTGTGGCCCACTGCCCGATGTAACTGAGTGCAAGCTGATGAATGTACCAAACAGACGTAACCCAGTGGAGTTCTCTCTCAGGTCAGGTGCAGTGTATGCTGAGTACGATAGAGGGAACAGGACGTGAGAAGGCGCATAGAGCTTGTGGGCAGTTTATTGAAACATAGATTTAGCGGGCACAGACAGTTAGCAGGTACAATTAGTTAACGGACATATAAGAGTTAACGGGCACATATAGTCAGCACGTGCTCTATATCAGTAGTTTGTAATGAAGTTTGCGGGCACATATAGTCAGCAGGTGTTCTATATCAGTAGTTTGTAATGAAGTTAGCGGGCACATATAGTCAGCGGGTGTTCTATACCATGTGTTTGTAATGAAGTTAGCGGGCACATATAGTCAGCGGGTGTTCTATATCAGTAGTTTTTAATGAAGTTAGCGGGCACATATAGTCAGCAGGTGTTGTATATCAGTAGTTTTTAATGAAGTTAGCGGTCACGTTAAGTTAGCGGGTGCACAGGGTGAACAGACATAATAAATACATTGTCCATTAAGGTAATGGGCATATGCCGTTTGTGTGCCCATGACATCGGCAGGCATATCAAATTATTGGCCTTGAACTTTAGAGAGCACATAATTCTGAAGAGTTTATTCCTTTTTTTTGTGTAATGTTTCATTCTGCAGACCATTTAGTGCGGTTGAGTTTCAAACAATGTATCAAGTTCTTGGACATCAAGTGGACATAAAGGTAAATAAAGAGCTTTCCATCGTTAGATGTTTACTAGCAAACTTTCATAATCCTTTTAGCTCGATGATCTTTCATGATGGGCATAGGAAAAAAAAAACAACATTTTCATTAGTATCTTATGTTTTTAATGAGAAGAGTGATAAATATTGTTTGGCTCTACTTTTGTTATAAGTAAACATTATATACACACACACAATTTTGTGTAGTAAACGTAAAAATAATGAACTGCATAATAATTATTTTTTAGCCTCAGGCGGCCTCTTTTATATCTGGCTATTCGCTGTCGTACCGCCCTAGTTCTAACGCAGTTGTCACGGCTCTTATTCAGTACACCACAGCAGGGGCCTGTGACAAACTGGTCTCACACCGTAGCGAAGCGTAGTCTGCTCTTGATTCAATCAGTGGGAAGTAGGTTAGGAGATTGCGCATGATTGCGGCGGGGAAAAAAAGCTAATAATGCCTATTTGGAATATGATATATTATTTTTTTTGGAGTGTGTTTGGATGGCTGACTTCGTAACATGTAAGACTGTCAAGATGAACTTGAGACTGTCAAGAAGAGCGTGATTACCTATATTTGTCAGCGGACAAAGCGAAAGTGAAACGATTGTCTTGCACAAAGTCAATGGCTCTGGTAAATGTCAGATTTGTGTCTAGTAGATCGCCGACACATGAAGGTTGATAATGAGGGAGCTAATCAAATACTTGAACAAAATATTTTACTCTTGTAACAAAAGACGTATCGGCAAGACGCCTTCTTCGGGAGACGAAACGATAATAAATAATAGGCATATTTACAACAAAATAAAAACATATGTTGTTTTTTGTTCGCAATAATGTCAATGTTCCGAACAGGAAGTGCTCTATTTTATTGTTTAAAAAAATGACGTATGTGATTTATATGTTGGGTACCTAGACGTTGAGACGGACAAAGGAAGCGCAGTAGGTTGTAAACCAAGCAACAATTCCAGGTTTACAGATGAGCATGACTGATATAACGATCCAAGCAACAATTCCAGGTTTACAGATGAGCATGACTGATATAACGATCCAAGCAACAATTCCAGGTTTACAGATGAGCATGACTGATATAACGATCCAAGCAACAATTCCAGGTTTACAGATGAGCATGACTGATATAACGATCCAAGCAACAATTCCAGGTTTACAGTTGAGCATGACTGATATAACGATCCAAGCAACAATTCATTCCAGGTTTACAGATGAGCATGACTGATATGAAGAGTTTTTTCTTTCTATTCCGCACCAGCTTTATAGCTACAACTAGGTTTGTCTGTCTCCTACGCCAACCTGACTTAACTCGGCTAACCTTTGCTCAACTACCTCGTCTCAGCCGGTCAGATCCTATCGAGGCATCTGATCTCCTTCCTAGCGTCCAGAGACGTTTATCGTTTCATCCGTTCTCCAACACTTGGGTGGTCCTGGTATGCACCAACCAATTAGCCTATCCCCAACCTCCTAATAATTTGGAACTTCCACCGTTAACCATCAATATCTGCATCCACCGCTTTGAAAACGTGAAACATAACAGTGTGAAAAAATAAACAATCCCTATGTGTTGAGATGTGAGATTCTTTAACTCTGAACTCTAATCACGCCCATTCCCTAACAATAAAATACCATCCTAACCTATAAATAACTAAACGACAAAGGGGTACTGCCCTACCCCCACCCCCTTTTTTTAGTCATTTGTGACAATACAAAAAAAAATTAGGTATGGGGGGGGGGGGCAATAGGAACTATTTACAATAGAAAAGTTGACACATGCAAAACATCTGCGACACATACCAGGATTGGTGAGGCTCATACTTTTTCAACTTGTTTATCTATGATGACAGCTAAGCCAGATACAATGACACCAGGTCATGGGCGCCCGCAGAAAACTTTCTGGGGGGGGGGCAAAAAATCGATTAACTTTCCAGGGGGGGGGGGCAAACATTTTTTAGTAATGTTTTAATATAGTTTTAATTTACTGTAGCGTATTTATATGGTGAACGAACGGACAGGACATCAGCTTAGTTATTCTACTTTCTCTTTATTTTCTCTTTACTTTAATACATTTTTTGTCTGTTTTTGTCTAATTTTTTTTATCCAATCAATCCAGGGGGGGGGGGCAAGTGCCCCCCCTCCCTTGCCCCTACATGCGGACGCCCATGCAGCGGGTTACATCAACATACAATAACAGGGCGAGACATATGATGACAGATGGAGAATATATGATAATAATGCTTGCACATAATTCTACCAAGCCTGGTGCACACGTGATGTCCGTGGAACAAATACGATGACAAAGGGCAAATATGGCAGCGGAAGAACAATACATTTTGAATGAAAAAACTTGATTTGAAATAAATGGTGAAAATGTATATATATTATATTCTGATACCCCTTTTATTTTACTTGCCAGCTAAGAACATTGCTGCTAGAGAGCTACAACGCTACCTTCACAGAATGTACCAGACCAGAAGACTGCTTCGGCTTCACCCCGTCTCCTATTGGAAGTGGTATAACAAAGAACTTAAATGAAAGGTGAGAGGCCGTTTTGGGATGTCTGCCATAGTCAGACGTGTGAGATGTCTGCAATGGTCAAACAGGTGAGATATCTACAATGGTCAGACGTGTGATATGTCTGCTATGGTCAGACAGGTGAGATGTCTACAATGGTCAGATGTGTGAGATGTCTGCTATGGTCAGACAGGTGAGATATCTACAATGGTCAGACGTGTGATATGTCTGCTATGGTCAGACATGTGAGATGTCTACAATAGTCAGACGTGTGAGATGTCAGCTATGGTCAGACAGGTGAGATATCTACAATGGTCAGACGTGTGATATATCTGCTATGGTCAGACAGGTGAGATGTCTACAATGGTCAGTCGTGTGATATGCCTGATATGGTCAGACAGGTGCGATGTCTACAATGTTCAGACGTGCGGGGTGTCTGCTATGGTCAGACAGGTGAGATATCTACAATGGTCAGACGTGCGGGATGTCTACAATTGTCAGACAGGTGAGATATCTACAATGTTCAGACGTGTTGGGTGTCTGCTATGGTCAGACATGTCAGATGTCTACAAGGGTCAGACGTGTGATATGTTTGGTAGGGTCAGACAGGTGAGATGTCTAAAATGGTCAGTCGTGTGATATGTCTGATATGGTCAGACCCCCTCTTCCGGTATATTCCATCTTCTTCGTGCTGACCTGTACGTTTGCAACTGAGTGGATGATACAGAGATACATCTACGGCATGCTGTGTCGAGGGGAAATGGGTAGGGTTTCGCTTACATTGACCAACGGTCATATCTGTAGGATTTCGGGATGGCATAAGGTGTTGGGGAGGGTATTTTCGCAATTAAACTCTAATTAACGGACGGCAAGCAGTCGTTAAATTATACTTTTTAGTTTCATACCTGGGTAAAGAGCTAAGTCACTATACCTGGATTTTGTGAGCTATCTTTGTTTAAAAAAACAAATATTTTTCTATGGATAGTTTTAAGATTAAAATATTTATATTGAAAAGAATAAAATATTTTAGAAAATCTGTCGAAAAAAGTAAAAAGCAGAAAATAATTTTCTTAAAATTCATCACGCAAAAAAGTGTGTGCAGGAAATATTTACAAAAATGATGAAAAAAGAAAACCCCAACAAATAGAAACTCGTTCATCTTCCCCCTAGACTGCGACGAAGCCACGACAGACAGTTCCGGCTGGTAAAAACAAGAACAAAGTACAGGAGCTCCTCATTCCTGCCGAAGACAAAAGGGGACTGGAACAAGCTTCCAAAAGCAACAGTTGGGGCGGCTACACTCGACACATTTGTGTCTATTGCCTCCTGTATTCCAACCCCCAGTTCATAACACCACTGCTGAGTCGCCCTTGCTACCAGTGAAGCATCCCATTGAAACCCATGCACAGTAACATCGCAAACCCCTCTGAAACATAGGAGCCAGAATGATCAATTCATTGATCGTGGGCCCTCAAAATAAAGAAGAAGAAGAAGAAGAGAAGAAATAGCAAAAAATATTTAATATTACTTCTTCTAATTTTTATTGGAATCCATTCGCTGCATAAAATACTTTAGTGCCTTTCTTCACAAATTCTTTTTGCTATGTGGAATTTATACAATTTTAGGAATATTAATTTCTAATCTTTAGTTTGTTTAAATTTGTCTTCAAGGGGAAACCCTTTTTTTAACTTATTTAAAATGTTTTTATTTTAAAAAAGGATTTATAGGTCTTGATCCTTAGCGATAATTATTTTTAATAAATATTCATTTTCTTCGTCACTAGACTCATCTGGATTTTGGCGACCTACTCTGTTCCTTTCCACGAGAACCACCCTGTCGACTTTGGGCTACAGTGCAACACAGCCGACCCTGACCCTAACGAATGGAAAATTGCTAAAGTGATGTACGCTGGTCAAATTTTTGACTCTTTAGAAGAACTCAAAAGTCTTTATGACCAAAACAGGTAAGGCAATGTGTTTACCTCATAAAGTCAAAACACTCAACACATTAAAAAAAAATTTAACAACGGAATATCAAAGGAAGAATAAATGAAAAAAACAAACAAATGACACTTGTGGGAACACTAGTCCATGTATTTATAGAAAGCCTTATTACGTGAGATTTCAAAATATATAATTAATTTCATAAATTTGTATTTAATGCTCGTTCAATTTAAAAACAAATGTTTTTTCTACCACTACTACTTACTTTAGCTCGACACCATCTTAGCAAACGTATCATGCTATGTTTACCACGCCAGAAATAAGTGGTGAGACTGAGTTTTCTTGTGATCAATAGTTGCATTCAAAGGATGTACATGCAATCAATTTGATTTCAAGTTATCGGAATAAGTTAATCTGATAGCTCATCAATTTCTAAAACTTGGTAAAGGAAATATATCCTCTTGAAATGTTTATATTTTACATTAGATGCATATTTCATTTTACAGCATTAACTTTTATGTTTCACAGTCTTTGCAATATATATATTTTAAAAATAAAAATCAAATCTTTTTTTTTTTTACACAATAGAAAATGAAAGCAGGGTGAAAAAATAATATGGGCCCTAAGTGATATGTTGATTTAAGTCGTATTTTAAGGGTAGGCAAACACTTAAATAATATCACGACAATTTAACGTGGTTTTAATTCCCTTGTCTTTTTGCTACGATTGGCTACACTTCTATTAGTAAGACTTACCNAAAAAAAACAAAAAAAAAAACAAAAACAAAACAACAACAACGCGTTTTACGCATTATAAAAGATCATAAATAAGGAGATCGATCTATTTATATTTCATCGAATGACTGAGGACAAGGTGGCTTGTTTAAAATAGTTTTTTTTTATTTTATTTTAAATTTCTTATCGTAGTCTCAACTAGCCATGTCTTAGTCTTTAACAACTAAAGGGAACAACATGCATCGATCTGTGTTTGATGATTTTAGCCATGCCCCATGAGCTCAGTTAATAACAGCCACAATCTAGCTCAGTGGTCAGCAGACTCATTGGTCAAAAGAGCCAAAAATCATTAGCAGCAAAATTACATTTTTTTTGGGAGAGCCAAATTTCTTTTCCAGAACCTGTCAAGAGCCATAATTTCCGTTTAAACTAGCTACTAAACATTAAATAAAACAAGATATAATAATACTCAATGTATTTATAGACAATAAATACAAAACCCGAATTTAATGTGAACTAGGAACCTGCATATCTTTGGAAAGTTTTGATAAGTCAGGTTTGTATAACGTTGTTTTTAAATTTCAAGGATTCCAGAGTCTCATCAGTGAGACGATTTCTCTTTTTTTTACTCTTGATGAGGTTCATGCTTGGAAAAATTGTTTTCGTATGAACACATAGAGTCAAGAAGCCGCACCCAGTTTGCTAAAAAGCAGCATGCGGCTCACGAGCCGTGATGAAGATATTAACATCAGTTCTGAACCAAACGACCTTATGCTCAGTTTACGTTTTCTGAAACTACCTGAAATTCATTTTGTCAAGTATCTCGTATGCGGCTAGTGTAAAATTCTTACTTTTAAAAAATCAACAACAAAAGAATGTAATTCTAGTTGATGATTGTCTAAGCTTTAAAAAAACAAAAAACTTTTAAATATTTATCTAAATCAAATTTTTACACAACAGGATACAAAAAGTGAAGAGAACCAAACCGCTAGAAGACGAGAACCTCTTCTCCACACTGTACCGACGTGGGGAACCGTTGCCAAAGATACCTCAAAGACCCCCTCAACAAGTAGAACCAGATGGCAAGAGGTACAGCGTCAAGGACAGGAAGGTCAGGAGAACTTGCTCAAGACATCACTAAACTCATCATATCACACATTATTTGAAAACTAGATATTGCCATCCCAATCCCCCCTCACCCAATTTTTTTCACAAAACAATCTTGCTTCGATGCGTGAACTACTTCCGATCCACTACGGTGACACTACGCCGATTTATTTCAATATTTACATTGAGACTCATTTAATGCAGTTATCGGAAATTTTTTTGTGGATACTGAGTTCACAATTACAGAGCACTTTCTGTCATACATACCCAGAGAATGATATTTATTGATTGGTGATTATATCAGTTAAAGAAACAATTTAAAATCTTACGTTATTATTTTAAAAAAAAAAATATTGTGGAATTAAATCTGAAGCAGCGGAACAGTCATTGGTAAAAGTTGAGACATCGTCCAGCGATGGCCGCCATCTTGGTTGACACAACTAGTTAATTCTGTCACTAATGTATCCCTAAATCGATCCATATGCCTAACCTGAACCCTAAATCGATCCATTAACCTAACCTAAACCCTAATTCACTGCAACTATAATAAACACGCAAATGACGTCACGGGATGATCGCTCAACATAAGCCTAGTTTTTTTTTCCTGATTAATTAAATACGGATCTATATTCATTTGTGATTTCCCATCGTCCAGGTGCAGTACATGGGCTGGTCATTCAATTTCCGAATGTCTCCTCTCACCGGACCGACCCTCTATGACGTAAGATTCAAAGATGAGAGGATCGCCTATGAGCTCGGCCTCTCGGAAATAGCAGTCTTCTACTCAGGAAGGGGTCCACCATCGGTTCGTAACCAAAGTTCTTCAAAAAAAAACAAAAAAAAACAATTTGACATATACATTATCGCCTTTTATATATGACACCTTAGTGAGTGACGCTCGGTGCCTATGCTAAGGAAGCCGACTCGAATAACCTTGTCACAGTAAAACATTGACTTGGGTTTTTGCTAAATGAACTTTTGTATCAGGCTGTAATTTGTGTTTCAGTTCGAGAATCCTTTGACTATTTGCCTACGGCTTTTTGCCTGTCATTATGGTCATCAGTCGATGCTCTCCCTTTACCTTATAGCAATTATATTGAGTTTGGCTTTATGTTATATAACATTAGTATCGCGTCCCCCCCCCCTACTTCCCTTTTCAAAAATGAAGTCCAAAATGATCCGAATCAAGCCAACTTGAAACAAACGGCTACAAATTATATTTTTAATTAAATGTTGTATTTATTGGAGACAAAAAGACACGCTAGCTTTTACTTAAATAGGCTAGTTTCGTAAATCTGAAGGCGGAAATTTTGCAAAATTAAGAATAAGATCAACAACAAAAAATATATATATGTAATAAAAATATAATATTGCTCTCTACCAGTCCCGACCCATGCAACACAATATAATAAAATGATAAACCGAACCGAGCCCTTCGCATTATATACAGTGTTCATGGGACCTTAGGGGTCGTCCATTAATTAGGTCAACAAAATAAGGAGGGGCCTTGGAAATGTTTCAATACTTCACTTCTTCTACGTTACTGCATCAAAATTTAAAAAAATAAAATAAATTATTATGAGTTTTTAAATTCATTTTGATGTGATGACAATTGTTGACAAGAGGAAAAAAGGGGGAGGCGGGTAGATTAAATTGGCCAACAATCATGTTTTCTCTGTTAAAATTGTTATCCTAAAAATTGACTTCTTATTACATTATTTTAACAAATTTAATGAGTGTAAACTAAAATAGTTATATAATTTTTAGTTATATAAAATTTTAAATTGTTGATTACTAAGCTAAAGATGCCATAAAAGGTTTTTCCTACAATTTTGTTTTATAAAGTAGATCAGCAAAAAGTAGAATTATTTACATATTTATTTATATTATTATTCATTTTTTAAATGGAGCGGGGTTATAGAAATGTTGACGTAATTAATTAATGGGTTCGTTGAAAGTTTGACAGTTGTTGACAAGAGGGGGGGGGGGTTAGGGGGGTCAAAATTTGCCTAAAAGTTGTTAACGTAATTAATGGATGCCCCTTTACAGCTGCTCGGGGGCGTAAATGTTTTATAAATTGAGAGCACCGCCATATCGACAACAGTTTTAATAAATACTTTAGTTTTCCTATTTTTTTCATTCCGTCTGTATTTTAATGATTCCGACGATGACAGATTTTTATTTTTTACACAAGTATTTGGACATAATCTTTCAAAATATTAGATACTCTGCAAACTTTATTTCATTTTAAAAAACAACATCAAGCCCAGTGTTTAGGACCGTAATTGTTGGTTGAATGGGTTGCTAATACGCAATAGCGTATCAAGTTGGACAATGGGGGGAAGGGGGGAGGGGTCCACCCCGGGTGTTACTTTTTACTTTTGAGTGGTGCCATTTTCTTTGCAATGGAGAGTTTTTCTGGAGAATTTATAGGCAGGTTTTAAACTTTGTTAAGCCAATTTTTCTACATCACTTCTTCTATGTTACTGCTTCTATTTTATTGCTTCTATGTTACTGCTTTTATGTTACTGCTTCCACGTTACTGCTTCTATTTTATTGCTTCTATATTACAACTTCTATGTTAAAGCTTCTCTGTTACTGCTTTTATCTTTCTGCTTCTACGTTATGGCTTCTATGTTATAGCTTCTATGTTACTCCTCCTATGGCACTACTTCTACTTTACTCCTTCTATGTTACTACTTCCATTTCAGTCCTTCTACGTTACTAATTCTACTTCCACTTCACTCCTTCTACGTTACTATTTCTATTTCACTTCCTCTATGTTACTACTTCTACTTCACTTCTTCTATGTTACTACTTCTACTTCACTTCCTCTATGTAACTACTTCTACTTCACTTCTTCTATGTTACTACTTCTACTTCACTTCTTCTATGTTACTACTTCTAGTTCACTTCTTCTATGTTACTACTTCTACTTCCCTTCTTCTATGTTACTACTTCTACTTCACTTCCTCTATGTTACAACTTCTACTTCACTTCTTCTATGTTATTACTTCTACTTCACTTTCTCTATGTTACTACTTCTACTTCACTTCTTCTATGTTACTACTTCTACTTCACTTCCTCTATGTTACTACTTCTACTTCACTTCTTCTATGTTACTACTTCTACTTCACTTCTTCTATGTTACTACTTTCTTCTATGTTACTACTTCTACTTCACTTCCTCTATGTTACTACTTCTACTTCACTTCTTCTATGTTACTACTTCTACTTCACTTCTTCTATGTTACTACTTCTACTTCACTTTCTCTATGTTACTACATCTACTTCACTTCTTGTATGTTACTACTTCTACTTCACTTCCTCTATGTTACTACTTCTACTTCACTTCTTCTATGTTACTACTTCTACTTCACTTCTTCTATGTTACTACTACTACTTCACTTTCTCTATGTTACTACTTCTACTTCACTTCTTGTATGTTACTACTTCTAGTTCACTTCCTCTATGTTACTACTTCTACTTCACTTCTTCTATGTTACTACTTCTACTTCACTTCTTCTATGTTACTACTTCTACTTCACTTCTTCTATGTTACTACTTCTTCTTCACTTCCTCTATGTTACTACTCCTACTTCACTTCTTCTATGTTATTACTTCTACTTCACTTCTTCTATGTTACTACTTCTACTTCACTTCTTCTATGTTACTACTTCTACTTCACTTCCTCTATGTTACTACTTCTACTTCAATTCTTCTATGTTATTACTTCTACTTCACTTCCTCTATGTTACAACTTCTACTTCACTTCTTCTATTTTATTACTTCTACTTCACTTTCTCTATGTTACTACTTCTACTTCACTTCTTCTATGTTACTACTTCTACTTCACTTCTTCTATGTTACTACTTCTACTTCACTTCCTCTATGTTACTACTTCTACTTCACTTCTTCTATGTTACTACTTCTACTTCACTTCTTCTATGTTACTACTTCTACTTCACTTCCTCTATGTTACTACTTCTACTTCACTTCTTCTATGTTACTACTTCTACTTCACTTCTTCTATGTTACTACTTCTACTTCACTTTCTGTATGTTACTACTTCTACTTCACTTCCTCTATGTTACTACTTCTACTTCACTTCTTCTATGTTACTACTTCTACTTCACTTTCTCTATGTTACTGCTTCTACTTCACTTCTTCTATGTTACGACTTCTACTTCCCTTCCTCTATGTTACTTCTTCTATTTCACTTCTTCTACGTTACTGCATCAAAATTAAAAAAAATTAAAATAAATATTTATTATGAGTTTTTTAAATTCATTTTGATGTTATGAACTTTAAAAAACCATATCCTTCAAATAGCAAACCACAAATTACGTTGACAGCAGCGTTCTGCTCGGGACAAATTCCAAGTCCATGGTGCCTGGGGGTGACTGTCCGGAGTTCGCAACCATAGTCAATCAGGTAAGAGGGGGAACTTCGAACAATTCCAAGCTGAACGGTATCATATGGCTACCAGGTTCGAAAGATCGATATTGTTTTACTACAAGGGTTCTCAACCTGTGGGTCGCGACCCCTTTAAGGGTTGAACGACCCTTTTCCAGGGGTCGCCTAAGACCACCGGAAAACACATATACTCTATAGTTATGAAGTAGCAGGAAAAATAATTTAACGGCGGGGGTCGCCACAACATGAGGAACTGTACTAAAGGGTCACGGGATTGGGAAGGTTGAGAACCACTGGTTTACTACATTTCGACAGTATCCTTTACGTATGATTAAAAGCTTATCAAATGTATGATGCGTAGCGCGGGAAAGACAACGCAAATTGATAATCCAGAAGTCTCACAGCAATCGTAATGAGTAGTTGGTTAGAGAACACAGCAGTCGTAAGGAGTAGTTGGTTAGAGAACACAGCAGTCGTAAGGAGTAGTTGGTTAGAGAACACAGCAGTCGTAAGGAGTAGTTGGTTAGAGAACACAGCAGTCGTAAGGAGTAGTTGGTTAGAGAACACAGCAGTCGTAAGGAGTAGTTGGTTAGAGAATTCATACGTTTAATCACTTATGAATTTGTTTCCGGTTGTGCTGAAATATCGATAGATGACCATCATTATCTGTAATGTCTATTTTTAGACCTTCTTGAGTCAGACCGGGGATGCACCGGATGTCGTAGATTCGGCATTTTGCCTCTTCGAACTCAATAGAGGCTACCCAGTAAGGAGACATTCATCTTACACAAAGAACGAAGGATCGTTCTATGGCGGAATGCTAGATTCTGTACTCACACTCAGGTGAGAGTAATATGTCATAGGATAGACTCTGTGCTCTCGCTCAGGTGAGAGTGATATGTCATACGTTACATTTTTTCTTACACACAGGTAAGAGTAATATGCCATAAGATATAATCTGTGCTCACGCTAAGATGAGAATAATATGTCATAAGATAGACTCTGTGCTCACACTCAGGTGAGAGTAATATGTCATATGATACACTCTGTGCTCACGTTTAGATGAAAGTAATGTGTAATAAGATAGACTCTGCACTCATGCTCAGGTGAGAGTGATATGTCAAACGCTTGATTCTGTACTCACGCTATTGTTAGAGTAAAAAAACATGAGTTATATTCTTTATTTACACCCATGTGAGAGTACTATGTCATGAGTTATATTCTGTATTTACACCCATGTGAGAGTACTTTGTCATGAGTTATATTCTGTATTTACACCCATGTGAGAGTACTATGTCATGAGTTATATTCTGTATTTACACTCAGGTGGGAGAAATACATTACGCTTGAATGAATTCATTTGATTGTTCAATAAGAGTTTAACCCGATACATTGATAAAAAATGGTGTCAATAAATAAATATACATTAGTAAACTGATGATCTACTTTATAAATGAAATTTGTAATAAATAAACTAGAAGATTTGACCCTATGTTACAGGGGTAAAAATGGGAGGTAATGTCCGCTACATGCGATCTGTTATTGCGAAGTCTACTAATTTTTAAAAGTGTGTCGAGCTTAGGAATATTGTAACCTAAAAACATGCAATTTTGTCACCCCCTTTGAATGCATACTTTAGAAATAGTATTTAAGTGTCTCAGTTAAAAAAGATGAATTAACTATGATTTTTTGTTTAAATTTCTTGAACGACATCAAATGCTTTTCCAAAAGGGTATCGGCAGACCAAGCTTTGCACAAGAAAGTGCGTGATGCTTAAAGATTGTATTTATATCCGGGAGGGCTAAGTTCTTTGTGGCATCGTCATCGTAGTTTCTTTTGTAATCGAGTGGCATGTCGCCTGAATACTGCTTGTTTATCTTTATAGGCCTTCAAGTTTTACACAACCCCCCCCCCCAAAAAAAAAATGGAAGTACGCTAAAATTCCTTGAAGTTGTATTTTCGAAGTAAAGATCATGCATCGTCATCGTAGTTTCTTTTGTAATCGAGTGGCATGTCGCCTGAATACTGCTTGTTTATCTTTATAGGCCTTCAAGTTTTACACAACCCCCCCCCCCCAAAAAAAAAATGGAAGTACGCTAAAATTCCTTGAAGTTGTATTTTCGAAGTAAAGATCATTGCTCCGACTCAACGGCGATCCCATGCATCGTCACTTCACAGAAGCCCAAGTGCAGCTGCCGCTTCCTTGAAGGTCTCATAAGCTACTCCATTAAAAGTACGAATGAAGTCAACTTTTGAACTATGAACATGAAGCAAGACCAAACTTAAGAAAAAAAAACAGTTCATGATCTTTCACGCCAAATGTGTACACTTGTGAAGCAATATCGTTTGCACCTCTTCGTCGTAGCTGCAAGTGTACATGCACATGAGCATAGTTGTATGAGACTTCAGAGTACGGAAATTTTACTGCGCTATCGGCCGTTTTGTTAAGCTGAAACAAAGACTCAAACTTTGCTCTGTTAATTTAAGTTGCCAGAAAATCCTTTGCTTCATTTCCTGCCTCGATCATAAATCTCTGATGATTCCAAAGATGCAGCGGTAGACGCATAACAATCGATTCCTTTAAAGATGTAACTAGATATGTATATGATGGATTCAAGCGATGTGCAGACCTCAAGATAAAAGTAGGCATTGTACTTTTGTTAATAGGCATGGATTGTAGGGGACAAATTGACAAATGACTATTTCTATTCCTCAAAACATGGTGGGGAATATGGATTCTAAAGTGTTACTTAAGGTGAAATTAGGTCAAAACACAGGCTATGCTGTAACAATATCGATCACATATGTATTTATCTAATCAGGAAATTCATAATGTCAATAAAGATGCCACAAATTTACAAAAACTATTGAATGATCGATTGCGTGATTGATTGAATGATCGATTGCTTGATTGATTGAATGATCGATTGCTTGATTAAACTCATTTAAAAAGCCAGCAACTCATTTGATTTTTTTAATTGTCAGCTGGAAAACATTCTAAAAGAAATTTAGACTTATAGCAGACGGAGTCAAAGTGACTCAAGATGTCAAAGACTTTGCGATTCAAAAAGTCTACCAACTGGTCTGTACACAGTGAAAGCAAGAACATCATTGCCTTTTTTTAATGTAAGGCAATATGTTCATTCGGAGTTATGCACTGGGAGGGACAGCACCGGTGCCATAGGATGAAGTCGAGGGATCGCGGTTATTGGTCAGATCCTTGTAATGGTAATAAGATATCAACGCCCCACTTGGTCCCTAAGCTCCTCGTGGGCGTTGTCGCTATTGTACAGCCATGGACCAACAAGTAGATGGCTTTGGCTTTCGTACACCATTTGTTATTATCAGAATGTTTCTTCTAAGCCACGTATTACATCTCTATGAGAAATTTCGAAATTGGGCTACACTTTTCTAAAAAGATTTATTTTCACATCTTTTCATATCTAACTTTACGAATGGCAATTATGATTACGTTGTTGACTATGTATTTCAGATCTATCTTGACGATTGGCAATTATGAGTACGTTATTGACTATGTATTTCAGATCTATCTTGACGATTGGGAACTATGATTACGTTATTGACTATGTATTTCATCAAAATGGTGTCATTGAAACTGTGCTTATGAGTACAGGTGAGTGCTGTAGTCTACATATATCACTATGTAACATGATAGACTTTCATCAAATAGTTTGAGATATTCCATGTAATTCCTCCTTAATGTGGGTGAGCGATATAGGCTCTATATTACTTAGTACTATAATGTATTTCAATCAAATAGTAATTTAATTAAAAATCCCCTTACACAAATGAGATTATATTTGCAAATGAGTTATACTAAAGTTCAAAATAAGTTAGCCTGGAAATGTAAACTTAACGTAGAAAAGCTCAAATTGTTTAATGCGTTAATCAGGAGTCCATATCACGTTATAAGAGCGTTGGCCTGCTACAAAGCTTTTAAATAGTCCATGTTGTATTTACTCATGTAAATATGATCAAAAAAGGTAACAACATTGTACGAGAGCGATGGTACTCGACTTAATACAGATACAGTTATAATATGGTTTCCCTTAAACCAAAATAATTAAATTATAAAGCATTTCATTTTATTTATCGTTAATGTCGCAATAATTGTGTGTGACAAACTGACAGACAACTGACTATTCTTTGAACATTTCAAAAAGGATATATCCAAGTTACCCCTTATTCTTTTTTATGTTTTCAAAAGGCTTAATTCAAGTGACGCCTTTTTCTTTGAATGTTTCCAAAAGGCTAAATACAAGGGACGCCTTATTCTTTGAATGTTTCCAAAAGGCTCAATACAAGTGACGCCTTATTCTTTGAATGTTTCCAAAAGGCTATATCCAAATCACACCTTATTCTTTGAATGTTTCCAAAAGGCTAAATACAAGTGATGCCTTATTCTTTGAATGTTTCCAAAAGGCTAAATACAAGTGACGCCTTATACTTTGAATGTTTCCAAAAGGCTAAATACAAGTGACGCCTTATACTTTCAATGTTTTCAAAAGGCTAAATTCAAGTGACGCCTTATTATTTGAATGTTTCCAAAAGGCGAAATACGAGTGACACCCTTTAAGATTATGTAACAAACTAAAAGAAATCTGACTCTCCTTTGAATGACTCCAAAAGGTTATATCCAAGTGACGCTCTTTAAGGAGAGTCTGCGTGATTATGGCTTCCGTCTGAACGAGTGGCTCACTGGGACGGTCCATCACCACATGGTCAACTTTAAAGTCGACCTTGACATTGCCGGGACGTCTAACAGGTTTCAACACATAGATATAATTCAAGACCATACGACACTTAAACAGGTACTCGCATTTGTATTTTTATGCTGATATAGCATAATTTATATATATATCTATATAAATACAGGTCTTTATTCGTTTGAAGGGATGCTAGACAAAACAGATCAACGTCGAATGGTCAAGATTTTCACTCGAGACGTCGTCAATAACAGCTGCCCTCTTCGCTTAAACCGGTCTTCATTGTGTAACCGCCATATTAGCTTTCATTAGAGTGGACGATGCCCTTAAAATTTCAGATATTCCATTTTGTTCTCCCAACGTTTTGTTTTGTAATTACGTGTAATTATTGCATATCGTGCCACTAAATGTGAACGTATGCCCCCTTAAAATGGAAGATTTGTTTGAAGAACTGTGTTCATATCATTGAAACTTGTACAAGTGATATTTAGGCATTTTACAATTATTTTCAAAAGATCATAAAGATAATCTTTAATATTAAAAGGTATCATATATAATATATACAACTGAATGTGAAGGGAAGCAGGTCACATGCCCAAGGGCGTGGCAGACGCCGACATCGTAACATTGTACAAAATTACAATCTACTTTAGTAATTGTAATAATTACCGAGGAGTTTCAATCATTGGTTTACTTGGAAAGACGTTTTCCGGTGTTGCCCTTAAACGGTTGCAGATTCCGGCATCTACCCAGAAGACCAGTACGTCTTCCGAAGTGATCGTTCAACTATTGACAGTATTGCAGGAGAAGTTTCGTGACAAGTATAGGCTTCTTCGCATTGCTTTCAAAGATCCGACCTAGGCATTCGACTTTTTTTCGGAGTGGCCTGCTCAGTATCTTGCATGGAATAGATTTTACCCCAAGACTGCTCACAACCATAGAGTCATTTCACGAAAATATTCAGAGCACAGGAACTTTTAATGGCTTAGTCTCAAGGAATTCATAGTCAGCAGCTGAATAGAACAAGGTTATGTTCTGGCACAAGCGATTTTCTCCATTTTCCTCTCACTGCTTCTGTAGTTTACCCTCAGATCACGGAGTGTACGTACATGGTAGGCTGTTCAATATCTCCCGCCTCCGAAAAAGGGCCACTGCAAAAAGGTGCTTATTTAGCATCTCACACAGAAGAAGGTCTTCAGCGGCTAGTTAATCACCTCTCTCGCGCATGAAAAGTGTTTGGACAGACCATTGGTCTACATACAGAATGTAATGATGCAAGGCGCACATTCCCATACAAATATAACTATTGTGGGACATAATCTGTCACTAGTTGATAATTTCACATCCATTACATCATATATTTCTACATCACACTCCGTTACGAAGAAGTGAACATGAGGGTCGCAAAAGCCGCTGCAACTATTACTAAACTATTTAAATTGGTGTGGAATAATCTTAAACTATCTGAAAGCACAAAACTAAACGTCTATCAGACATTTGTGGTAGTCGGCTCTTATACGGCAGTGAAGTGTGGACCACAAATGCCAGTCATGAGAGGAAAATCAACACTTATGATAAACACTTCCGCGTCGCATTTTGCGCCTTCAAAGGCAGGACATGGGATTAAAACAGAGGTTTTTGAACGTGGCAAAATGTGTAGCATGTTCTCTGTTATTAGCAAGAGGCGCCTTCACTGGTTAGGCCATGTAAGGAGAATGGAGGAAGACCGTGTCCTAAATGATCTGCTGTATGGAGAGTTGGCAGAAGGGGTAAGACTTATTGGATGGCCACGGCTGCAATTTAAGGACGTATGCCGAAAGACCCATGAGAGAAGCCAACATAGAAGTCAACGAGTGGGAGATCATCACTGAGCAAATTTCTAGCTAGCGACCAGAAGTGCATGAAGGAGTCATTATGAAAAGATGCGCGAAACGAAGCCCTTGCAAGAAAAGGTACATACAAATTCCCGGATTTAACTAGGAGTCAATGTTCTTCTGGGAGAAAGAGCACCGGGACTGCCATTCCAGTACCCGCCTCGTCTCGAAAAAGATGAATGTTATATATATGTTATGGAATCAAATTTGTTATATTTTATAACAATATTTATCGATGAATATGCTAGCACTTCATTTTTTTTCTACATTGGCTAAAAGTATTTCACTTTTCACCGACAACAGGATCCATGCACCAGATATCATCAAACCAAAATTATTCCAAGGGTAATAAGGACTGAGAAGGAAGCAGTTTATGATTACAATTTCAACACTCCCAAATATCTGCTGGTCTACAACGAGGCGAACAAAACGGAATACGGCGTTAATAGAGCTTACAGGTAAGTTATGTCGACATTTGGTGTTATCAGGACCTACAGGTGAGTTATGTGGAAAATTTGGTTTTAGCAGGACCTACAGGTGAGTTATGTGGAAAAATTAGTGTTAGCAGGACCTACAGATGAGTTATGTGGAAAATTTGGTGTTAGCAGGACCTACAGGTGAGTTATTTGGAAAATTTGGTGTTAGCAGGACCTACAGGTGATTTATGTGGAAAATTTGGTATTAGCAGGACCTACAGGTGAGTTATGTGGAAAATTTGGTGTTAGCAGGACCTACAGGTGAGTTATGTGGACATATTTTCTTTACAGACCATAAAGGTTAGTTATGTGGAGATATGGTGTTGACATAACCTAACGATTAATTATGAGGGAATATGATGCTGACAAAACCTATAGGTTAGTTATGTGGACATATGGCTTCGGCAGCACCTACATGCAAGTTAGTCGGAGCTATCGTGTTGGCAGAACCCTACAGGCTAGTAATGTGGACATTTAGAAAAGAACCTACAAGTTAGTTATATGGACATGTGGTGTTTGAAGAACCTAAAGGTTATTTATGTGTACATTTGTTGGTATATGAGCCAACAGGTTAGTCGTGTTGACTGCAGTAGACATTTGATGCTAGCGGAGCCTACATGCTAGACATGTGGACATTTTGGGCTAGAGGGTACATTCTATTTAAGTGGGCATTTGGTTTTCGCAGAAGCCACAGGGTAGTTTAGTGCTTATTTTTTTGCAACAGAGCCCACGGATGTGTTTTGTAAAAGAAGATTATAAACATATCACTATATTCGTTAATCGGGATGTTATGTTCATATTTCCGTCAGACTACAGATGAACGGAATGTCCAAGCAAATGATACCCAAAGGCCTGGGCAACGAGCCGACAATTTCCTGGGCACGTCATCAGCTGGTGGTGACTAAACAAAAGGACGAGGAAATATCTGCCAGTTCAAATTATGGGATGTTCGATGGAGCCAACCCTGTAGTGGATTTTAGTCAGTACTATATGGATAATGATAACATCGTTGATGAGGTTGGTGGTTTGTTGCTCTAATATTCAATAAAATGTATGAACAAATTGATTTAAAAAGCTCTGCCTATTTTTTAATTTAAGACATTGTTTGTTAAAATTCCCAACTTAAAAAAAATTCTTGTTGAGTACATTCAGCTCCTGTGTAATGTCAACAAGAAAAGCCATTTGGGATCACTTACCACAGGAACAATCACTTCATCCTTCTCCATGAAGGCTTTAAATACTAAAACGTGTTCAAACAGTAGGCAGGAGCAGGCCATATTTATGAATTATTGATGCGGAAGAAGATGCTATTGTTGGGAGAATGAATTTTTATTTTGTAATCATATAAAAGGTCTTTTTGACTAACCCTGTTTTAAAAGTGACCAAGGTGACAGGCTCGGAATTTCCCTCCCTCGTAAACATTAGCTACAATTTCAATAGAGATTCTTTGATACCGTGTCAAATTACTGCGATTGACACCATTATTGTTGTACATTACCTACTAACTGACGTATTAAACTTTTCTCAAACCTCACTTTGGCATGTTTGTCTCATAAAAATCTGTACATTAAAATTTTAAGTCCAATTTTAAAACGGATTTTACCGTTATAAACAACGTCCAAATCTATACCAACATAATACAAATCAGCATTAGACTAGTAGGTGAGGTTCGAATGAAACCATCGCTGAGGGTTACATTATAGATATGAGAATGGGGAAAATGCGCGGGTCGCATTAACACTAAACTTTGCAATCATATAGCGGACCGTAAAATAGCGTATTGCGAGCCGCAAATGGCCCGCAGGCCACGAGTTTGAGGCCCACGAAGTAGACTTTTGATTATATTTCCTAAGATTTCCCAACAGAAAACTCAACATTACAATTAATTAAAAATTTTAAAGATTATTGATGCCCCATTGTTGATATAACTTTAGTCTATTTGTTCATATAACTGTAGTCTATTTGTTCATATAGCTGTAGTCTATTTGTTCATATAACTGTATTATATTTTTTCATTTAACTATAGGCTATTTGTTTATATAAATGTAGTATGTATATTATTTATTCATATAACTGGTGTCTATTTGTTCACACAATCAATGTCAATTTGTTCAAATAACTGGTGTCTATTTGTTCTTACAATTAATGTCAATGTGTTCATATAACTGGTGTTTTTTTGTTGACATAAGTAATGTCCATTTGTTCATATAACTGTAGTCTTATTGTTCATACAATTAATGTCCATTTGTTCATTTAACGGTAGTCTGATTTTTCATACAATTAATGTCCGTTTGTTCATATAACTGTAGTCTGATTGTTCATTCAATTAATGTCCATGTGTTGATGTGACTGATGTCGCATCGCAGGATCTGGTCTTCTGGATAACAGCCGGCATGCATCACATCCCACACACTGAAGATTTCCCAGTGACTCCGACAGTGGGCAATCACTTGACCTTCTTCTTGTTGCCCTACAACTTCTTCCCTGGATGCCCCTCCATGGGGTCACGTGACGCGATGTATATTAAATTTAAGAACAGCAGCGAACCCAGCCAGGGCATTTTCTTAGACAGGTTATTCATATGTTTATGTTTTAAATGTTTAATTTATTATATATATAGCTGTATGAATGTTTATCTGTATATATATATATATATATATCTATCTATCTATCTATCTATCTTTATATAATATATATATATATATATATGCATGTATGAATTTATGTATATATGTATGTATGGATGGATGTATGTATATATGTGTGTATGTATGTATGGATGTATGTATGTGTGTATGTATGTATGTGTGTGTATGCGTTTATACGTGCATGCGTGCATGCGAGTATACGTGCATGCGTGTATGCATGTAAGCGTGTATGTATGTATATATGTATGTATGTATTTATGTGTGTGTGTTTGTATGTTTGTATTTTTTGTTGTTGTATTTATCTATGTATGTATTTATGTATCAATGTATCTATGTATCTATGTATCTATGTATCTATGTATCTATGTATCTATGCATCTATGTATCTATATATCTATGTATCTATATATCTATGTATCTATGTATCTATGTATCTATGTATCTATGTATCTATGTATCTATGTATCTATATATCTATGTATCTATATATCTATGTATCTATGTATCTATGTATCTATTTTTCTATGTATCTATGTATCTATGTATCTATGTATCCATGTATCTATGTATCTAAATATCTATGTATCTATGTATCTATATATATATGTATCTATGTATCTATGTATCTATATATCTATGTATATATGTATCTATGTATCTATGTATCCATGTATCTATGTATCTAAATATCTATGTATCTATGTATATATATATATATATGTATCTATGTATCTCTGTATCTATGTATCTATGTATCTACGTATCATGTATCTATGTATTATTTACGTATGTATGTGCGTCCGTGCGTGGGGGGGGGCGTGCTTGCTTTCGTTGATGCGTTTGTGTGTGTGATTGTGTGTGTGTATGTATGTATGTATGAAGAGATGGATGGTTGCATGCATGTATTGTTGTACAAGAATAAAGTTTAGGCACGCATGGATGAAAGTGTAGTTCATAGTGATCACTTTTTGGAGACTCCACTCAGTTCATAGTGATCACACTTTGGAGACTCAACTCAGTTCATAGTGATCACACTTTGGAGACTCCACTCAGTTCATAGTGATCAGATCAAACTTTGGAGACTCCACTTAGTTCATAGTGATCACACTTTGGAGACTCCACTTAGTTCATAGTGATCACACTTTGGAGACTCCACTTAGTTCATAGTGATCACACTTTGGAGACTCCACTTAGTTCATTGTGATCACACTTTGGATACTCCACTTAGTTCATTGTGATCACACTTTGGAGACTCCACTCAGTTCATAGTGATCACACTTTGGAGACTCCACTCAGTTCATAGTGATCACACTTTGGAGACTCCACTCAGTTCATAGTGATCACACTTTGGAGACTCCACTCAGTTCATAGTGATCACACTTTGGAGACTCCACTCAGTTCATAGTGATCACACTTTGGAGACTCCACTCAGTTCATAGTGATCACACTTTGGAGACTCCACTCAGTTCATAGTGATCACACTTTGGAGACTCCACTCAACATGATGCTGACAATGACACATAAAATATCGCCACTCTCTTTTCTTTATGTTTTGTTTTTGATTTTGTTTGTTCTTTGAAATTGTGGCGAGCTGTTGGTTAATTAAAATATATATGTTGTTCTAAAATTTTATTTCTAGAAACGGTAACTCTAGAGACCAGTGCTTGACACCGCGTCCCACTTTAGAAGAGGACATTGAAGAGAACCCAAATCTCGTGCTAGATGTTTGAGGACATTAGCCTCCGGACGTCCTCGATAGAGAGATTATATTTTTTTGAAACCTGAAAAACTTTATTTTTGATTTTTATTTTTTTTCTAAACATTTTAAGTTTGTTGAAACTATTTTATTACCAATAATGTGTGCTGTATAATGCTAACTTAAGTTATTGGTCTCAAAGTGAAACTAAAATTCGATAATCCAGAAAATTGGCGCTCAGCTCTTGTTGTTAACCAGCAGTCTGTATTAAATTTAACACAGATAAGACACTACACATAAAAGAATTTAATTATTCAAAATGGACTGCAACTTATATTTTAGTTCACAAGAATAAAGTTTATGTCCTGCTAGTGTTTAACGTGTGATGACGTAAGCGAGTTCATGGGTCATTGATAGGCCACTCCAAAATTAACATGTAAAGCGTTTTTTTCGGAAATTATTATAAAACACAAATGTACATTTTTGTTGTTACGTTCATTTCTCGTGGGATCAAATGAGATGGTAAAAGTCTGGTTAAAAAAGTCTGATTGTTACAGGCGTTAAAGTGGGCTGACATATCCTTCTTTAGATAAACCGATTCTGTGTTTTACTATTTTCTCATCACATAGTAGAAAGGCATTGTAAAAGTTTGGAGAATCAAACGCTTGTGTGACGCCTTGTAGTTCCGGAAATTGTACTGAGTAAACAGACAAAGTACTGTTTGAGTTTCCTTCGGTAGACGGTAAAAAGGTTTGAAGCCTTCAAGGCAAAGTAGGTTCATAGTCGGGTCTTTCTTGCTCTTGGTGTATCTTCCCATCCCAGGTTGACAAGTCCCACCTCAAGTGTCTGATTTCGGGCTCTTTGGTATATATTGTTTTGTTTTTCAGCCAAAAAGTATGTTTGTCGTGTGTTGGTTTTCCAAAGTGTTGACTGACTACACACACAAATAAATGCTTGGTCTGGCTCTAAGTATCTTGGCAATTGAACATGAAGTCAAACGCTTCAGGGAGTGAAAAAATATATAATATATATTCTCAACGAGACAAGACCTTGATTTAAAATGTTATCAGCGTTGTCCACAATCAATTCGTCACAGATAGGAATATGTGAACCACTAATGGGAGACAAGCAACAGAGTTTTGGGACTCTAGAGGAACTGGCCAATGAGAGTGAAATATTTAATACTTTTTTTAAAAAAGGGAGAAGAGAATAATACTGGCCGAATGAACAGAGACCGTTTATTTTGAAACAAGATTTTTTGGACAATATTATCAAGTAAAAGCAGATTATGTTGTGTGCAATTGTATTAGAATGTGAAATTTGTGCTACATTATTCCCTGTATCTTCATATTTTGTGAAACATAATTATTTTGGGAATGTCTATATTAAAATTAGTTACTGTTTGAACCACATTGTCTTGGTTATTATTGACCCAATATTACAGTGACATGGCTGCTACTGCGAATAATTAAATGCACCTTCTTAAAATAGAACAAAATATATTTTTAAAAAATAAAGGAATAGATAAGGTATTCTTTCAGTATCGTTACTTTATTAGAGGTAATTGTTCAGAATGAGTATCTTACATTCAACGGTGGCGCCACCTACATGAGTTATGACATGGAAACAAATGAGCAAAATATCAGAATACAACATTCTCTGGTTTATATCAATGTGACGTAATACATTTGACAAATACATGCTGACCAAGGTAGTGAGTTTTTTGTGTGTGTTGTTTTCCAACTGAGCCTGAAACATTACCTAAATCAATTTAACGAATCAAAACTAACGAGATTAAAAAAGAACAAACATATTTGAGTAAGATTAAGCTTGTTCGTTCTTATGTCCTGCTGGTATTGATCAAAATATTTATAACAAATCTGTTCATAAACCATTTTTTTTTAAATCTCTAATAGCCATCGGTTTTAAAATACCGTGTTACCCTATTTCCAAAAATATCACCGTGCCACCCCGCACTGCAGGAAACCAGCATCTCATGGACAAGAAAGTACGACAGCAGAACGTTCTCAATGCTGCTGTAAGGACGTCGTGGGGCTGACGAGATTGGATGGGGGTCTTCGTGAGGCATCATTCACGTCATGAGCGTCGTGAGGCAGAGGCCGTAAAGCAAAAGTCATCATATAGACGTCACGAGGCAGCAATGGTCATTGTAGCGATTTCCTTGAGACAGTCGTCATGAGCAGACGCAATGGTGTAATGCATCATGAGACACGCGTCATGAGCAGCTGTCATGAAACTTTCACTGAACACAATAATTTGTTTACCGTAACTCGATAAGAATCACATGACCAATTTTTTTTTGGACTTTGGATTCATTCCATTATGAAATCTTAAGTTATTTTTAAAAATACTTACAGGATTGCCCACACCAACCCCTTCACAGAGTATTGAAATTATATAAATCACTATTGCACTAAAGATTGCTACTCTCGTTTCATACTTTAAACCAATGACGATAATATACATTCACACGCCTGTATATAATATATATATATATATATCTACAATAGCAATCAGGAAAAACATTTTGATGAATATTGTCTTGTACTTCTATATAACAAATAGAAAACAATAATTTGAATAATTTGTACAACACTTTTAAAAAAAATTAAAAAATTGACTTTTTAAAAATTAAATTTGATTCAGTTAGGTCTAAATATAATTTTTTGTTTTTTTTGATGAAATTGAAGGAAATAAAATAAATCTAGGCAAAATATATATCTATGTTTAGAAACGTAATTTTAATGATATTATTTTAAAAAAGGAAATATATTTAAGTGTAAAGAAAAACATGAATATAAATCAAAGATATTTGGTCATTATGCATTTAAAACGAACAGATTTATTTACAAAAACTGTATTATTATGATGGATTTTTGCAATTAAACTGTTTGTATACAACATATGCTATACAATAGCTTTCTATAATTCAAATGGAATGGGACAACTGCAAGATGCAGACTGATGACTTTAATGTCGAAACCGATTCGATCTATTCTATTTTTCAGCGATAGATTGTCATAGAATTTTCATTTAGGATGTTATTTTTTTAAAATGGGGACGCATTTTTTAAAATTGTATTTAACAGCTTACAATTTTTATTATATGGTGGACATTTTGGTTGGGGGCGATAGAATTTCTGTGGCTTAATTTCATAACAACATGAAGCGATTTAATAAAAAAATGAATTTTCAAAATATAGTTTGAAAATACACATTATCACAAAATGCACGAATGATGCTCACTATAAATATCATATGTAAACATTTCTCTTCCACCCCATTTTATTTTGTCCATTAGATTTTTAAACATTACCCACATTTTTAGTTGTTGTTTTTTTCCCAGATTGTAAATTTAAAAAAAAAATTATCTTTCCTTAAAATGTTAAAATTAAATATTGGATTTTATATTTTCTTAGGAATTCTCAGACGATTTTTAAAATAAATATTCAAGTCCGAATTAGTTTAGTTAACGACTTCACCAAATATTGTTTTTGTTCAGGAAAAAATGTTTTTAATAATAAATCGGTCAACTCGAAACACAAAGGATATCAGCACTGTTTTCTTTCTCTGGCGTTCAGTTCATGTGACACAGAGTCTTTCAGCAGGAAACACCGTCTGATATTGCCACCATTTGTTCAGTTGACCAAGTTGACACGTCTGCTTTCTAAAACCTGGTCAGGGTTGGCTGCGAGGTCAGCTTCCAAGGTCGGCTTGGGGATGGTGCATTGGCCAACGGTGTTACCGTACCTGGGAAAAGAGTAGGAAATGGACATATTGTCATGTTGTCGAAACTACCACCATGTCACTACACGACCGAGGAATTTCTGTATCTTGCGTACATATTTTCCACTATTCTACATCTCTTATTGAAATGTGAAAATCCATAATTTTCGATAACTTTGTGTAAAATTGCTTACATTAAAAATTCTATTATTTAAAAAAATGAAACTAAATACTGGATAAATCGTATCCAGAAAATTGATCGAAAGAAATTTCGTCAACGGTAAATGATCGACGGTAATTTGATCGAACGGAAATTTGTTCGAATCTTTTTTTTTCTTCAATTTTTACCTTAAAATTTTTCTCCAAATTTCATTTTTGAACGCATTATTTTGTTTTACTATGTAGTATGGTGCGTTCAAAAAGAAATTTGAGGAGATTTTTAACGTGTGAACTGAAAAAAAAGTTTCGACGAAATTTCTTTCGACCAAATTTCCGGTAAACCTTTTAAATTGCTCTAGTAAATAGAATGCGAGTTGTGTTTAAAAGCGAAGCTCCTACCTCTCCACTGTAACACCCTTACTGGGATCTTTCATGTCCGTGTGGTGGATATAAATGGCGTCACGTGACGCCATAGACGGACACTCGTCGTAGTAGTTGAAAGGCATGATGAAGAAACCGAGGTGGTTGGCGATGGCAGGCGTCAGGGGCAGATCCTCACTTCGTGGGATGTGGTAGGTGCCCGTTGTAATCCAAAAGACCAAATCCTGGTGGAATTTTGGTCATATGTTAACTTTAAAAAATACAGTTATTTTTTCTCTTCAAAACATGCAAAATCCATCGTCTTTTTTTTTTTTTTTTTTGCAAGTTTTTACGTTTAATAAGATAGCTGTGCTCATTGTTGTTTGCTATTTCTAAATTGTTTCGGCAAAATGAATGGATTATACCATTGCAATGAATGTATTTTAACATTGCCAAGAATGGATTATTTCAGTGCAAAATTTTGATGCGGTCATCACAAAGAATGGATTATGTTATTTTAACAATGGATTATGTGAGAGCAATAAATGGATTAGGTCAGAGCAATTTATGGCCTACGTCAGTTTAATCTATGGTTATCATTTCAGTGTGTATATTTTACTAGTTTTTCATGTGGATTATAGGAGTTCAGTGTGTGGATGACATCAGGTAAATGTATGGATTCTATAACATCAGTTTGTGGATTGCATCTGTTTACTATGTTGCTCATGTTACCTGGTCAACAATGCTTTCGTCGTCTTCGTAAAACTGTGTAAAGTTGGCGACTGGGTCTTCGCTGTCCCACATTCCGTAGTTGGAGCTGGACCTGGCCTCGGCGTCCTTCTGCTTCGTGACCACCAACTGATGACGAGACCAGGGGATGGTAGCCTCGTTGTCAGAACCAGCCGGTAACAGGCTCTTCGACATACCTTCAATATGGATTCTAAATATGGAAGAAAAAAACATCACAATTGAATTAAATTTATCTGCAACGATTATAAAAACCTATTGAACTACTGCCCTAAGTTTTCTATGTATTTCTCGTATGAAAGAGGTACATATGTTATACTAAAGAAATAAATCTTTAACTACCAACGGCTTTAGTTCAGCATTATCTTTTTTAATGGGAACCATAACTGTGGAACGTAAATATAATGCTTACAACTAAAGAAACAGAGTGTCGTATTTCTTTCAATATTTTCTTTTATGAGATTGGCGATAAAAGAACCGTGCCCAAAATATCTGTTAGGGACAACGACAAAAGCCAACCCCGACATTGAAAACAGTTTATATTCGATGTACAGTGTCATACATTGGAATAAAAATAAGTTTATTTATTCTGTATTAAAGACCAAAAATATAAAAAAATAGAATAAATGAAAAGTTAAGTTATAAGAATATAATTTTAAGGATGGAATAAGAGAGGAACAAAACCAATTATAGTACTTGGCAAATTTTGTGAGTTTTCGGAATGATAGAAATTATCTGCAAAATATTAAAAATGAAAAATAAATTTGATATATTTATGAATAAAAAAAAAGAAAAGAAATTAAAGCCGAGGTTAATCTTCAGTTTCATTTTTATATAGTAAAAGATTATCAAGTGGTTAATCTTTGTTTGTTGTTTTTTTTTTCTTTTTGCAACCTTAAACGAGTGATTTACCTAAACCCTTTCTTCTCAATGCAACCTCAAACAGAGTGACTTACCTAAATACTTTCTTCTCAATGCAACCTCAAACAGAGTGACTTACCTAAACCCTTTCTTCTCAATGCAACCTCAAACAGAGTGACTTACCTAAACCCTTTCTTCTCAATGCAACCTCAAACAGAGTGACTTACTTAAACACTTTCTTCTCAATGCAACCTCAAACAGAGTGACTTACCTAAACACTTTCTTCTCAATGCAACCTAAAACAGAGTGACTTACCTAAACCCTTTCTTCTCAATGCAACCTCAAACAGAGTGACTTACCTAAACCCTTTCTTCTCAATGCAACCTTAAACAGAATGACTTACCTAGACCCTTTCTTCTCAATGCAACCTTAAACAGAGTGACTTACCTAAAGCCTTTTTTCTCATTACAACCTTAAACAGAGTGACTTACCTAAAGCCTTTTTTCTCATTACAACCTTAAACACAATGACTTACCTAAACCCTTTCTTCTCTTTCAAAGCGTTTTCAGACGCATTGTTGTAAACGATCAAATATTTTGGTGTATTGAAGTCATAGTCGATGACGGCTTCTTTCTCTGTGGTCTTTAACATCCTATTGATTCTGTTCTGATTGATCTGCTTGGTCGGGTCCTGGAATGGTGGGATCGCAAAACAACATGTGAGTCTTGTGAAATGTACGAGAGTTAAAGGCTTGGGACAGGATAGTATGAAGCCAGAGACGGCAAGAAAGTGAGCGACCAGGAAAGGATAAATATAAATGATAATACATAAATGTGAAATGGCCTGCGCATCCCCGGGAGCAAACAAGGCCAAGTAGGAGAACTGCTGAAAGATGTGGCTCAGTTATCTGGTTAATGTGTTGTTTTTACCCTGTGTTCTTAGTCTTAATATATCACATTTTTTTTTAAAAACATTTTTCGGTACTTGGTAACACTCTAACTAATGATGTCATGACAACTGACTAGAGCGTGTTTTTTAATTGTTAAAAAAAATAAAATATTTTATATTCTTGCAAAGTTAAAGAAAAACAAAGGGTATTGGCAATTCGTTCCTGCTAACGAGACTTTTAATGTAATTCTTGTTGTACTGTGTGTTGAATACAAATTATGCTGCGTCTTAACGTAGAAGCTAAGAAAAGATGAGTTAGCATTTTCATGACATTAGATTCTTACACCAGTACACTTTCAAGCCTCTAATATTTTACCGTAAAAACAACAACACATAACCATCAAATATTCTTTTAAAAAGCGTGTTTGCGTGAGCAGGGGTAGGTGAAACACCAAGCATGCAGAGAGGAGATATTGGACCACTGCATTCAAGCTGTGTGATGGAAGAGAGGCCTACCGTCTTTTCCTCTTTCTTTTGATTTTTGGTGTGTGTTTTGTGATTGCAGCAAAAGGGTTCTCAAAATATAAGACATTTGTTTCGCTGGGTTCTATAGTTAAACCGTTCCAATGTGTTTTGATTTTACCTTTTTTTTTCTTCGCAGGAGGACATTGAAACAGATAATTTAAAGTGACTTACGTCTGTTCTTTGGACTGTTTCCTGGAGTATGTCCAACGTTTGGAACCTGTTCAGTGCGGATCCGCCAATGTCAAGGTCGACCTTGAAATGTGCCAAATGGTGATGAATGTTGCCAATGATGTTATTTTGTATTTTAAAACCATAGGCGGCCTCGACATCTTTGTAGAAGTTGGTTAGCACGTAACCTGTGCAATTTAATAGAAATTAAAGTTTTTTTTAATTTGTCTAATATAAGTGCAATNTATATATATATATATATATATATATATATATATATATATTTAGTGCAGTTCAAAATGAAATAATAATTGCACACAACGGCACTTTGCTCTCTGGGGCATTGCAGTGGGAAACAAATTGTTGAAATCTTTAAGAATTTAGGAAGTGTATTTTTTTTAAACGAGTTTATTGGATCTCTTGACGTTCTTATTTTCTATCAGCGATGAACTTTTATATTTTAATAATTTAAAAAAATGATTAAAATGATATCTTGTCTGTGTAGAGAGTGGATATTGACTTGTAAATGTTGCGCACCGTATGCTATGCTTTATTGTGCGCGGTGTGGCTTTGAGTGCTAGTTTCATTAATGAACGTTCTGGTCGCCGTGAGGCTTGTGACCTATTCGTGACGTGATTGTATGTATCTATGACGTGGAATATGGACTCGCTTTAAATCCGTCCCATCTTTTGCCTGTTGCTGTCGGGTTTTGGAGAGGAAAGATTAAATTGTGTTTCCTTTAGCGAGCTGCATTATAGCTTTCATAATGCCGTAGGATCAGATGATAAATAGCTTAGATTAAAGTTGACGTTGATCTTGGAACAAGGTTTTGTCCTATCTAAGACCGGAAAACGTAAAATTGCATTGCGTAATGTTACTATTTTAGACAATGTTTCCCAGAACATAGCTTCTAACAATATATTTACTGATGTATATAACATTAACAATTTGTTAAACAAATCTTTAGCAAATAAAATTGCAAAAATATTTTCGTCTAGGTTAAGACCCACCATGCTGGCTCACATTCAAGTAGAAGTACCGAACAGATGTTTAGAGATTGGCCAAATGGAAAACCATTATGCTTTATTAATATCCGTAATGCAATTGGCCAGACCGTACGCCCGGATGTTCTATTACTAGATTTCCGCCAATGACAAACTCTATAGGACTTGTGTCCAGTATTAATATGTTCACGACGTTTGAACATGGGAAACAATTTGACTTGAGAAAGTTAATCTTACGGACTTATTTGTCAGCTAGTTTCATTGTTGATATCCATATGAGTATTTCAAAAAAAAATATTTAAAGTGTTTTTCCATAGGTCATTATTTAGTTACCTGTGGGCATGAGTTTTGTCTCCATGACTCCATTTTGGTGGAAGATAAAGTCAATGATGTAGTCATAGTTAACGATTGTCAGTGCAGATCTGAAATTGCAGCAAATAAGAATACTAGTGAAAACACATGTAATCGAGTGAAAAGTCTCACGTGACGATATCCAAGTAAATATATTTCTTAACATTAACAGTTACTGTTAGCCACTGTCGTACTGCTAATGGAAATTTAGCGCTAAACTCAAAGAAAACTAATAAACGTATTATTTGTTGATGACGTATTTCATGTTCAAGCAAAAAGCAGGATGCAGTATGTTTAGGAATTATAACAAATCCCGATGTATCAGATGCTTGACATCTTTTACAACATCCCATTATACAAGATGGTTGACATCTTTTACAACATCCCATTATACTAGATGGTTGACATCTGTTACAACATCCCATTATACTAGATGGTTGACATCTTTTACAACATCCCATTATACCAGATGGTTGACGTCTTTTACAACATCCCATTATACCAGATGGTTGACATCTTTTACAAAACATGATCAAGTCTGGACATGCATTTCAATACCTGAGAGTAAGCGCTGAGTCCAGCATGCCTCCATAGAACCCTCCCTGGTTTAGCGAGTACGATAGGTGGCGCCTTAGTGGGTTGCCATTGTTGTTCTCAAACAGGCAGAAGGCGGCGTCGTAGACACCTGGGGCTTCTCCGTTTTGATTCAGGAATGTCTGAAAACGATACATTAACATTTTCTATGGGCACAAATCAATCAGCACGTGCTGCTCCTGAGACGGGAAGCAATGGCTTTAAGGTGAACCACTTTAGAATAAACAACTGGATGTGTCATTTAGGAATGAGACTAAGCTTGATTTTGATATTGTATTATCCGCAACCTTAAAATAAACACTGGAAACTCTTTTGCAAAATAAGAAATACAATTTATAAAAGGATTTTAAAAAATACTAATTCTTGACTATTGTTAGCAACAGTCATAGTTTTCAAATGTATATGTATGAGAAGGTAACGTGTTAAATCGTTAGGATCAACTTTCTTCTTAATTTTATATCAATTTTTTTTTTAAAGTTTATAATTTCATTGAATTTCTTGGATACTGGCCTCCGCTTACCACATTAGTTATGGCCCAAACACTTAATAACATATTGGCAGTAGGGAGAATCAAACCTAACCCGTTCACAAACAGTCCACGGCTGTACTGATCAATACAGGTGTAACTAGCTTATCGTCGTAAATGCTAGACGTCGCGTGAAAAATAAAAGGGATTACATTAAAGGACACGGCAACCCAGGGGTCGCACATCGGCAAGGACACAGCAACCCAGGGGTCACACTCCGGCAAGGACACAGCAACCCAGGGGTCGCACACAGGCAAGGACAAAGCAACCCAGGGGTCGCACTCCGGCAAGGACACAGCAACCCAGGGGTCGCACACCTGCAAGAACACAGCAACCCAGGGGTCGCACACCTGCAAGAACACAGCAACCCAGGGGTCGCACACCGGCAAGGACACAGCAACCCAGGGGTCGCACACCGGCAAGGACACAGCAAGCCAGGGGGTCGCACACCGGCAAGTACACAGCAACCTAGGGGTCGCCCACCGGCAAGGACACAGCAACCCAGGGGTCGCACACCGGCAAGGACACAGCAACCCAGGGGTCGCACACCGGCAAGGACACAGCAACCTAGGGGTCGCCCACCGGCAAGGACACAGCAACCCAGGGGTCGCACACCGGCAAGGACACAGCAACCCAGGGGTCGCACACCGGCCTGTCAATAGAACCTAAAGTAGATTTAACTATAAACTTAAGTATTACCTGATTGATTAAAGTCGCCGTCGCAGGACAGTCGGCACCTGGCACAAGGGCCCTAGACTGGGTACCAAGCAGAGAGCCACTGTCCACGAAATTGGTTGTTTGCTTAAAAAAAAAAAAAATCAAACCAATAAAAGTAAACTATTGAAACAGATGCAGGGAAAGAGTACGGTTTACTTTTGAGACCCCTTTCTTGTCCTAAAAGTCCTAGGGCAAGTAGTCTCCCATGTTAATCTCTGGGACAAATTATCCATAGCTTCCCCCACGCGAGTAAATCTTTAATAATGATTTGTATAGACATGTTTTAATAATATATATATATATATTTATAAGTTTAAATAATTTTGTTGTGTTATTGATTTTAAAATGAAGATTTGTATATTTTGTTCAGTGGTTGTTGAAATGTTTTATGGACACAACCGTTTCTTTCACATGAAGTTGACATTGCTGAAGAGCTTAACTTAACACGAATACAGACGAGCTTACCGGATATGGGGAATGACCAGAGTAGAAGGCCGCTATTTCCGAGAGAGCCACTTCATACGCGATCCTCTCCCCTTTGAACCTGACGTCATAAAGAGCAGGGCCGGTGTATGCGGACATCCGGAAGTGGAATGACCAGTTCAAATATGTCACCTACGGCATCAAAATTACAGTTAGTTTACTTCCATAGTTGTCAAACTTTAGCTTAAAGGTTTATATAGATATAATAAATATATAAAATAAATACATATTTTTTAAGTCAATATATATATATATATATATATATATATATATAGCCAGATAACAACATTTAAAGTTTATATAAATATAATAAATATATAAAAAAAAAACATATATTTTTAATAAATATATATATATATATATATATATATATATATAGCCAGATAACAACATTAAGCAAATTTCTGGATAGACTGTGAAATCAATCATTTACGATACAGCCTACCCCTGTTCACGTGTAGACTTATTTCTTTTACCCCCCCCCCCAATCAAAGCTGTAACATTGACCTGATTCACTTTGATCGAAACAGAACATATAAATGAATATAAATGACTTACTGGAATATATTTTCATATTTAACCATTGCAGAATCTAAAAAAAAAATATTAAAAAATACTGACTCTGTTCTGGACAGTGGTTCATTTTAATTTAAATGTCCTCTTCGTATTTTCCAAAGGCTCCAAACACGCAATCAAGGATACAACGGAATGTAGTATAACTTACAGATCATTATTACATTGCATACCAATGGTTTCATTAAATGTGTATACATACATATATATATGTATATATAAGGACACTTAAAAAAAAAACAATAGAAGGCAAATGTCACCTTTCTGTATTGCACTGAATATCTTTTCCCATCGGGCTCCACCAGAGTCGGCGGTCTCTGTGGATTGGCCGGCTGGGGATCACCTCGCCTCTGGAGTGTTGAGAAGAGCTTGTCCGACTCCACTGGTTTCGTCATGTTGATCTTTTTGAATCTGTGGTGGCAACAGCGGTCAGGATTAACTTTTTTTTAATGAATTTAGGTCAAGTCGATTTCGATTCCTCAAAGATTGCGCGCACGCCATTAAGGATTAATCATGACTTTGTAATACCCTTTAAAAAATTATAAGAAGTATTTTCTTAAACTCTATCAGTATAATTGCAATCCCATGCATCTCGCAGAGATTGAGCTAACTGATTCACTTGCCGTCATCCTACACAGCTGAAACTTGGCACATAGACTCAGTGCCAATCACAAAACATTCTGTCACATTGTCAGCCCCACCCTTTCCCCAAAAGTCAGTTTGTCCTGTTTTTTTTTCCAGGGGATGGGGGTGCAATGTTAAAAGATTTATTCTATAGGTGCACATTTTTGGTGTGGAGATTTATTTGTGGCTGTTTCTATCTGTTTTGTATTTGTGGCGTATTTCGGTATACAGGAAAATACAATTAATTTTTGAAGGGGAAAAAACGGAAATATGAAACGTATTTTTGCCAGAAGTTTTCCTATTTACATAACCGCTCTTTAACGAATAATAAATCACGCGCAATTACATAAATGCAAACCAAGATGCTTATCAAAGATTTATACCAAAAAATGTTGTTGTTTTTTTAAAGAGGTTGTTTAATTTCAATCTATGTGACTCTGTTCATCGTAGGCTGACCACGCGTCATCCCTAGCCTGAATAACGACATGTAGGAAGGGAAGAAAATAGCTGCTATAATCAACACGTCATTTTTTTTTCAGGACGTCCACAGAAATAAACGATGCAACTAGTGTCTTTTCAATCACAATTCCGCTTCTAATACTTACGCCGCGGTATCGTAGGCAGTCATCAGCTTCTCGGCGGTGTCGTAGACCTCACCGTTGTAATACACTTTGCTGGTCGTCCACTTGGTGGGGTCGGCGCCATTCAGCTGGAGCAGGACTCCGAACCCGAGCGGGTGGAGGTATGGAAAGGAGATGTTGTAGAGGGCAAACAGCCACATCCCCCTTGTAGACGGATAATTTAAAAAAAAAAAAATGTCATTAGTTGTCACACAAAGTAGAGGGCAGAGAAGTCCCCGGATGTAAGATTTGAAAGATAAACACAAATAACATTCTATGTTTCAAGAAAGAAAAAAAAAATTTCTACGTAGGAATAATTTGTTTTTCACCCATGAAAGCTATTTAAGCATGTATTAAAATTTGATTTATTCTTACTAAGGTTTGCTTCCTTTTAAAGCAATAAAGGTACCCCAAAAAGACGCATGACAGGTTTGGGTTTGGAATAGAAAAAAAAAATTAAAAAATTTCCCATGTATGTGCAGAGTTTTACTGTTAAAACACTAATCACGTATGAACTAAAATGGTAGATCATAAATAGCTATGTTAACATAAATCAACTACAAAAACGCTTAACATTATAAGAAGAAATGGTCCTCAAGAGCATGGCAGAATAAAAACAGAAACTTAGAAAGAACATTTTTTTAAAGAAACAATGGTTTACAATCAGCCACAAACTATCTGACGTCACTACCTGTCGTTAATGTTTCCAGCCAGGGCGGTGCCCACTGGGGATGCTGCGAACGCCAGACAATCTTTAGGGTTGACGCACTGTGTGAAGGTGGAGTTGTAGCTTTCTAAGAGAAGTCTACTGATCTGTTGGGCCAAAAAACATTGGGAGACAGACATTTTAAATAGAATAAGAGAAGAAAAAAGTTCTTTAAAAAAAAAAAATGAAAAAGAAAAAATGAAACCCAGTAACTGCCCTCATCTACAAGATATAATGAATGAGGTGTATACTATGTTTACGTAGCTGTGACTGATGCACCTGGACAGCTTCCTTGAGAAAGGAGATTGCCTCTTAATTTAATAAATTTGATTAACACACTAAAAGAACATTTTGCGAAGAAACGGAAATGACGTTTGAATTAAAATTAATTGCTGCAGGGAGACAAAATACTGTTTTTTTTTTTTAAATTTTTATTTCCAAAATGTCGTACCTTGGAGTCAAGAGTTTTCAGTGGATTCTGAACAATAGCATCCATCTCTAAGGTGTTGAACGGTCTGAAATGATGGGATGCCATTAATGATATAAACATTGACATTAAAATACGAAAGGCAAACGATTTCACGGTAGAATGAACAAAAATGGTTATGTTCAAAACACCAGTCTCATTCGTGTTCGAGTAAGTATCATCTGTAGATATTTTATGAGCTACTTCATTGATTCTCTTGGGTTACTGTTGTAATCAATGCTTCTACACATGGAGTACAAAACACTCTTATTCTTCTGTATAAATGCAATAAAAAAAATGTTTCACATTACCATGGAGGTGAAATTTGGAGCTGTCATAGTGGGGTTGTCTCTGTGTGTGTGCGTATGTGTGTTTTGTGTGAGCGTGTGTGTATGTCTGTTTATGTAAAGATTCACTTTGAGTTTTATTTTGTCGTCGATAACATTTGGTAAAATGACAATTCTAAATTTGAAACCTTCACAACCACTGCCTGCCATGTTGATATTTATATTAAATGTTACTTAAACATATACAAATAGAAATGCATTTCTCCATTAAAAAAAATTAACAACAATTCATCCAAGAAATTTTCTTTCAGCAACAACGACCTCTCTTTGTTTTGACTTCAAACGTTTGTAACAAACATATTATCTTAGTTAGTTCATACGTTTTTGACAATCATATTATCTTGGCTTCTTCATACGTTTTTGATAAACACATGATCTTGTTTAATAGTTCAATACAGAAAAGAGATAACATCACCAGTACCTGACCGAAAAAGGTATCGGGTTCCTTGTGTTAATTTCTTCTTTCCTCAAGAGCTCACAGCTGAAAACTACGGGGAGTGGTCCACACTTCCATTCCTGGACCACTGGTGGGCTCAGGTCCCCCCGGAGCATCATGACCCTGGCACTCCTTGAAGCTGTGCTTTCTGTTGAAAAAAAATATTTAAAAATAACGTCAATCAACACTATTGTTGAAAAAAACAAATTCATCCGAACTGCAAGACCTTCCGCAAATGGATTTATGTTTGCCGTATATGTAAGTGTAATGGATCATCTGCAGTAGCCTTCTAAAATCAAATCATTTAACGCAGTATAAAATTGACAAACTGTAATCATAATAATTATAGAAAATTCAACAATAAAAAAGTCCACCGCTTATTTTTTCAAATTACTGCCATTGAATGTAGATTTCAAGAACTTGTCATGTGGCTAGACCAAAAAAATAAATAAAATATAAAAAAATAAACTACTTTCCCTGAGCCATCAGCACACAAAAAATGGCTCACTACTGTGTTATGTTGTTTTTAGTACGGTGGCTCCAGCCTTTGGTGCATATTGTCAAACATTGCAAGGCAAATTGTTAATTAAACATTACAAATCAGAGTGATTAAGATGCTTTAATTGCCTAAATAAAGACGCCATATGGTCGAAAACAAGTACTGATGTATTATATCTTTTCAATATAAATGCTATGTATCAGGGTTTTGAGTTGGATGTGATATTTACAATACATAAATTTCAAAGAGAAATTTGAAATTAAGGCTTCTGGCTTCCTATTCATAGTATATAAGCACACCGGCAACACCTATATTTCAAAATCTTGAAGTCATATAAATCACCTTTTCCCTCCATATATTTCAAGACCTCCGCCTTGGGTGGCACAATCAGGTCCATCATATAAATGTAGCTTGAGCCGACCTTGGCTGTGCTGGACTTGGCGGCCTTGATGTCCGGATGGTCCTCTAGGAACTTGCGTAACTGAGAAGACAACAGAGACGTATAATCCTTCATAGAGAACAGGGGTGGGGGTTACTAGAGTCATTAAGCTTAGCGTTAACATACGGGCAGGGGCGTGCCAATTGATGATGTTGCGCAGCAAGGATTATAATCAAATAATTTTATATTTATTGATTTCTTATTGGTTGAGCACCTCTTTTCTGGGTACCACTACGAAGGAAACAAACTAAATGTTTCGTGGTATTTCGTTTGCACACTGAATTGAAGAGATACAAAATAAAAAACAAAATTTCTTTTGATTACCGGAAATTCGTTTGAGGGAAATTTCTTCGACGAAAATTTGGCCGACTGAAATTTGATCGAACGGAGATTTGACGAAAAATTTTAACGTGTGAACTGAAAAAAAAGATTCGATCGAATTTCCGTCGATCAATTTCCGTCGACGAAATTTCATTCAAACAAATTTCCTGTTACGGTTTGCTTTACTTCCGTCAAGAGCTATTATCAAATTTAATTTCGATAAGATGGCAATCTATGACTCACATTTTTCAGTTCTTGGATCGTCAAGTCATGGAACAGAGTCGGAAAGGCTGGCTCGGTCAGGTTGATGGTGTTGCCGTTGAGGTTGGTGGCGCCACACACCGGGATTTTCTCCGCCGACGCTGCAGCAACGGGGGCCACGCCGCTCTGAAGGTCATCTCTCTGTCGGCAGACGACGATGAGGGCGATGGAGAGGCCGATGGAGAGGACGACGAAGACGAGGGCCAGTATGGGCCAGAACCAATGCTTCAACGTGGATTCTGCGACCATTTCCTGATCTGCGACACACGGCATGAGACAAGATGGTTAACTTAATCCACTGATACACAATTAGTTTTTTTTTTTTATTGAAATGTAACCTTCTTCATGTAGGATGTTTCAATGTGGCAAATCAAAAGACCTGAGGCAGAATCGTCCTAAACAAGATCTTAGTAACGGGTTTGGTTCATTTCTTGTGAGAATTAGACATCATTTAATAAAATCTATTTGCTCTCATATCATTTGAACTAAGTGAGACTGTTTTTATTTCCTCTTCACTGAACATTATAAGGAATGAACGCGTTTATAGACGGCCGCAGAGCTGATATTGTTTTTTTTTTTAAAGTTGGATTTACATTTGGATCCAAATCTTATATTAATTTATCACTGTTTTTTTTTAAGCTGTTCAAATTTAACCCATTGACTGAACAGTGTCACATAGAAATTTCTCAATGTTTATGGTTGTGTGATAATTTCAAGTTTATCTTTTGTGCATTTGAAATATAATCGTTTTTCTTTATGCGCTTTCTAACTTTTAAATAAAAATACTTGCCTTTTTTTTTCTTCTAAATAAAAATATATCTAAAAGCTATTTCTTAACTATATAATTAATTTAATTTCACTTTGATTATTTAAAAATTTCAAATTTATTTCAAAATGCATAAATTGTGCTCATACTCATTACGCTTACATAGTGTTCAATATCAACTCATTACGCTTACATGGTGCTCATTATCATGGCCTATACCAAAGATCTTCTTGATGTCCTACCCCCCACCCCACCCTCCCATTACCCCTATATAATGTCTCTATTCATACGATAAGTAGTTTGAAAAAAAATATAAAGATAAATATAAATATATTTAAAAAAAAACAAAACAGTAATTACCAAAATCTTGTGCCCGGTCCCAAAAAATAACCCAAACCCCTCATTTTAAAAAAAAAAAAAAACCCATACCTCCTTTTTCTAATGACCCCCAACCCCTCTCTTTCTACCTATAGACGAGTCATTGCACGCAGCCATTATAAAATAAAGAGCATTTAATGGCAGTAAAGTGCATTTCCCACTAGTTGACAGTCTGTTGTAAAAAAAAAAACCCAACAAAAACAATAATATAATTCCTACAATCCTACACTAGCGCAGTTCGAAGGTTCACTACCGGCAATTCATAACCTAGTTAAACATCTATTCACTAATGAACAAACGTTTCCGTTTCACCAATGGCCAGCAACCCGTGTGTGACGAGGCGTGGCCTGGCCGGCATTCGGAGGATACCACGTGCTACAGCGGGTTTCAAATATACACGCATCGTCGCCTGTCAACGTGATTACGGCAATACCACGTGACGTGCTGCACCGCAACAGGGTGCATCAAACAGTTACGCCTCAGAGGTCCCAGGTGTGAATACCCGCCCGGCAAGGCGCACATAGCGTAGGTAAATTAAGCACTTACATAGTCGCGTATGGAAATATTTATGACCCATAGCAAACATAACTGAATAAAAGGACGTGTTTGTAGCAAAACGATGTGCTGTAAAAAAAAAAAACAACTCAATCCCTGTTAATATTGGAGAGAGGATTTTTTTAAAAGGAAATTTGTATTGCTAAAACCTATAATTCTTCTTTACTTCATTCAAAAGCGTTGCAAGATTCTGTAATACTTTACACCAGTTGGAGAAAGAAAGCACTTTTAAAACTTTTAAATACACGTCTCTATTAATCTTTAAGAAACAAACAACATCTTCAAACTGATAAAGTTACTGACTGCAGAACAGTAACATATTTTTTTTTTTTGGATGGGTCTTCAAATAGTTGCGTTTCTAAGCTCGACTCTCTCTGTTGCTTTCAAATAGGCGATGAAAACTAAAACCTGCCGTGGCATATCCAGCGCTCATAGATCAAAGGAACTTTACCCCATTAATTAACTTCCAACACCGCCGGGGGGAGGCCTAAAAACAGTCAGGTCAAATTGTGACAGACAAGAGTTTATGCCTGCCAAGTGAAATCTACCATCTAAAGTACGATAAAGGATCCATTGTTTTGCTCTGTGCGTGTATGTGGAACCTTTTAAGACACAGCTGACCTCACAACACAACCTTAGAACACGGCTATACAATGTGTTGGCAGGACTGGCATATGGCCAAAGGCGATGCTAACATGTCTGACCTATCTAAAAATTATAATTTAAAAAATATTTATAAACTTCAAAAAAATGACCGCTGTATAGTGATTGACTCATCTACATACCAAACCAAAGTGGGTTGGGCACAAGAATTGAAATGTTCTTTCGCAGCATAAACGCCCATGGCCCATTCCGCAAAAAAAATTTACGACTCTGCAGTTGTCCAAAAATGGCGCCCCCCAATATCAAACAAACAACAAAAAAAGCGCCCCTAGTGGACCAGGTCCTCTTCCCCCCCCCCCCCCCCCCCCCCCCCCCCCCCCCCCCCCCCCCCCCCATGACACTGTCTTATTCTTACTGGGAGCCATGCATGCCGTTGTTGTCCTTTGGGGAACAAAACTATAAATAAAAACTTTCTGAATTTTTAACAAGGAAAAATATCTCGGCATATAACACATGAGAATAAGTGGAGGATATCGGATCAAAAAACGTATTTTTTGGTTTGCCCTTTACCTTAAAAAGAATGTTTGGTGGTGCTCTGTCATATACATTATTAACAAAAGTTCCTCACCATGACCCTATTCACGACCTCAACGGTAAGCCTTCAAAGTCAATGCATTTAAATCAATTAGTGGCTCAACGTTAGACCGTCACTAAATGCGCCCCCCCCCCCCCCCCACCCCTTAGACGTAGTCAGGCACGGCCCGTGTAGGAACAAAGAAAATTGATAATTTCTGTATTAATTACGTTATAGACCGTCACTAAATGCCTCATGATGTAGACAATGTCAAGCGTTTCCCATCTAGGAACAAAGAGAATTGATAATTTCTGTTTTGATTACGTTAGACCGTGACAAACTGGGGGAAAGTGATATATAAAAAAAAAAAAACAAGAAGAAATAATTAAGTTATTGTTTAAAAGTCACCCCACATGGCTACTCACAGCTAGCAATGATGATATAACCTTTTTTTTCTTCTGGGTCATGCAAACCCTATACAATGATACTGATAGGATGACCTTTACAGCATTAACATTTGTAAACGCTACAGGCTCGCTTACATAAGTGCAACGAATGGATTGTCACGGGGAAACACAGTTGTTGTCAGTAGTGACAGCTGTCAACGCTACTAAAAGTAATTAACAAGCCATTCCGCCGTAGTGGAGTTCGCGGCTTTAGTATTGTCTACAAGGGGGCTTGGACTTGAATTATATATATATATATTTCCAGAACATCCTTATTTTACAACGATGTTTGAGAAAATGAAACAAATTAGTCAATAGGATTGGCTAAGAAGAAACATTTTAATTCTTCTGGTAATAGATGTTCATAGTCAAAAGCAGTGGCGTAGCCAGGGTGGGTGTCCCTCGGGGCGGTCCATGCATTTTGTCTACCTGATTTCCAAGAAAAAACCCAAAACCTCTGCAGTGAGCAAAAAAAAAAAAACAACAAACAAACAAAAAACCCACTTCTAAATATTTGTATACAAGTGTCAATGCGTGCGGACGGCCCCCCTACGCAGCCCCTTCCTACGCAACTTTTCGTTCGTTGAAGTTTAAACAACAATCAGACGGTGGGGCTGAATTCATTTGTACTCACCCCCGACCCTTGCATTTAGTTATACGTAACCAGGCACTTGGTTGTCTAAAGTGTCTTTAATAGTGGTTATTTAACCCACAATAAATGGTTTGAGAACCTGAATTTTGCATACTCGTGTTGGATGCGCATTGGCAATAATAAAAGATTGCTTGTTTCAATTCAGCGCAAAACCCATGACACGTGACATCAAGACTCAAACGGAAAACAAGCTCAAGAAAAATAATTATGGATTTAAAAAAAAAAAAAAAAATTGTTCGACCTTTGGTCATTTTAGGACATTTAAAGGTTACATGGGGCGCACACATTAAGGATACACGTGACAACAAGACTCAAAAGGAAAACAAGCTCAAGAAAAATAATTAAGGATTTAAAAAAAAAAAAAAAAATTGTTCGACCTTTGGTCATTTTAGGACATTTAAAGGTTACATGGGGCGCACACATTAAGGAAACCAAACATTAACATCACCAGACGGACCCTGAACTGGAACCCTCAATGTACCCGGAAAAGAGGAAGACCAAGAGCCGCATGGAAGAGGGGAGTAGAGACAGAGATGAAGAGGATGAAGAAAAGCTAGGATGAACTAGCAAAGATAGCCCAGGACAGGGACAGCTGGAAGAGTAATGTGGACGGCCTAGGCCCCATGGGAGTGAGAACGGCTAAGAAGAAGGAAGAAACGTTACATTAAAGAACAAAAAAATCATTGTAAGTGCACCCTTAAAGTATAAAAGGAATCATCATTGAAAAATTGTTAAACTTCACAGGGGCTTGATGTTTTTGATGTCTCTTGATTAGTAAGTGGGTGGGTGCGTTTTAGTTGGCTTTTATTTCACATAGATTGAACACATCAATAAAATAAAAAATATTAAATTTTTTTTTTTTAGCATTCTCGAAAACAAAATTGAAAGTGGCATGAATGTAAACCTTCAAAACCTTCATGAAACAATGAATTCTATTATTAAACTATTATTCTATTGACAACGGAAAAAAAAAAAGAAGAAAGAAAAGACAATCTTTGCCATGCATTCTCAACATGTGGTATTTTGTTATAGAAGGCGGCCATGGCGACGAAGCTAGATTATGAACTAGAATGTTCTCGCATTATTTATCCAAATAATTTAATCCTATATTTATATATATATATATATATATATAAATGTATTTATAAATCAGCTATTATATCTCATTAAAATATGCCTTTGAAACTAGCGATCTCCGACAAAACTGATCTAATTAATCTGAAGAACTGGTAAGAAAGGCTTGCATGGATTGTCGTCACGCCAAAATCGTGCAGACAGACGTGTTGAGAGAGTAATCTCTTTTTTTGGTCAATCGTTTTGTTTAAACCACATTTTTAGTTGTTTGCTTTGTCAACAGAATCAACCCACCTCACTAGTGGTCGGTAACGAAATCTCTAACGTAGTCCTACTACATTGTCATTGACCTGTCACTTCTCGTGCTGAACATTTACAGTAATCCTAGACAAATCCAGGGCGCCAAGCCATCGTGGCGCCTCTACATTGTACCTTGTTTCTGAATTTACTTAGTTGCTATTGATTTCACTTTACCTGTTTAACGGCGGAATGCCCACCTTTCGTTAGACTCCAAAATCTTAATCAATGCGATTGACGACTAGCCGCTGACAGCACCCCCCCTCCCCCCACCTCCACCAAACAGAGATTATTTATTACTTTTGCGACACATGTAAAAAGGTTTCATATCATTGATTGGCGGCATATTATTGTGTAACTACCTGGAACGCTTAGAGAACTAGCTTTACATAAAGTTTGCACAGACAAATTAACCCATTATAATGGATTAAAAATGTTTAAATGTGTGAGTCTAACTACGGCCTGAGCCTAGAAAAGAAATATCATGATCTGTAGCTTTAAATGAGCAAGATTTCGAACATTTTGCAAACTTAATTCAGCGGTATAGTTATCTGAGTGTAAAAATGTAGCTTAGAACAGTTTAACTATAGTATGACATAAAGGCTGATTATTTCAATTCATGCCTGGAATGTCTTAGGTTCACATGTAGAAAATAACTTTAAAAAATATTTTTGTTAGATTTTGTGTATTTATAAACATGAAGTCACTATATCATGAGATAAAACATATGAGGGGTCTACCATTGAGCGATGAAACTATTCGTTGCATTGGGCAGAGGGGCACATGCCCCAAATCGCTACTGGATTTGAATGATGAGGATTTTTTTTTTTCAGATTACGTTTTACAAAACGAAGTGGCTATTCGTACCCGGGTACCAGAATTGAGGGGTTGGGATTAAAAAACGATTAACAATTTTATTGTTGGGTTTGTATGTAAGACAAAATGAGGTAGGCCTATCCAATGAAAGATAATTAAATGGACTATATGTTTGTAAATTTAATTCTTCAGTTTAAATAAAATAAACTACAACGAATGACATCTGAATAGCACTGAGTCAAAATGGACCCAGGCACGCAGCGCCGCCATTCGCACCCGGGTACCATTAGATTCAAGCTATTCGGATGTCATTTGTGGTAGTTTATTTTAGTTAAACTTAAGAATTAAGTTTACAAAAATATAGTCCATTCAATTATCTTCCATTTGATACCTCATTTTGTCTTACAAACCCAACAATAATATTTAAATAGTTTTTTAATCTCAACCTCCCACTTCTGCTACCCGGGTACGAATAGTCGCAGCCTTTACAAAATTTGATTAGGTTATCACAAGGTGCGTAGGAAAGGGAGGGGTGAAAAGGGGATATGGGGTTCGACCCTGGTGAGCTATTTAATTATGAGCTGTATTGTCGGGCATGGACAGGTGGGAAACATTGTATGGGGGAATCAATTGGAGGACAATGGCGCTTATTAAATGGGCTCTTTCGGGGAATATTACTTGTAATAATATCTTACCCATGAAATTTGGAGTCAGAACTCGTGGAGATAACACAAAGGAAGTCCACAACTTAGACAAATGCATTACTCAAACACTCGAGTGTGAACATGTACAATTGTTATCAAGGTATCTAACACACGTAGTTGAAAATCGTTTCTACAGTCTTTGGTTGGAAGAGTAAGACGTCCGATGTTATTTTTCGATCGAATTCCATAGGCGCGACTGAGGAGCATGTGTTAGTACTAATTATTTCTGTGAGTTGTATGTGTGTGTGAATCACCAAAAAAACAAAAAAAAAAAAAAAAAAAAAAAAAAAAAAAAAAAAAAAAAAAAAAAAAAAAAAAAAAAAACAAAAACAAAAAAAAAAAAAAAAAATAAAACAAAAACAAAAAAATACTAGAAATAATATCATACCCATGAAATTTGGAGTCAGAACTCGTGGAGATAACACAAAAGAAATACACAACTTAGACAAATGCATTACTCAAACACTCGAGTGTGAACATGTACAATTGTTATCAAGGTATCTAACACACGTAGTTGAAAATCGTTTCTACAGTCATTGGTTGGAAGAGTAAGACGTCCGATGTTATTTTTCGATCGAATTCCATAGGCGCGACTGAGGAGCATGTGTTAGTACTAATTATTTCTGTGAGTTGTATATGTGTGTGAATCACCAAAAAAACAAAAAAAAAAAAAAAAAAAAAAAAAAAAAAAAAAGAAAAAAAAAAAAAAAAGAGACAACGAACATCGTAGAGTTCAGGCCCAGGACACAACTAAAAAATCAACAAAAAATTCAAGCTAAACTTAAGATTTCTAAAGGCTTCGCGTCAATGTATGGTTGTGTTTAAACAAAAAAAAAAGGCGGAGTGACGTAATATCGCCTACCGATAGTCCAAGGAGTATTTTATGAGCTAGAACCCAAGGAAACACAGAATACTCTTAATTCCTTAACTCTATAAATTGTTTTTAAATAACCCTCCAATATGTGTTTGTTTTTTTAAAAATAAAAGATCGCTTTAAGGCTTCAGATTATAAATTGGCCATTAGCCAATCTGAATATCTGACCTCATGTCGACGCGCAATTTGCTTGATAATGTCTGAGATTCGTGTTATGATTCGTAATTTAGGGACGAAATAAAAAAAAATCGCATAAACTTTTCTCGCAAAATTATTTTCAAAGCAAATGTTTCTTCATACATTTGCTGTCCGTTAGCACCCGCCTAGTCAGAGGCGTAGCGAGGGGAGGGCAGGGGGGACAGATGTCCCCGGGCGCCAGCTAGTTAGGGGTGCCAAAATGTGCTTTGATATTATTTTATTGATCTAAATAATGGGCTTGAGAGTTGAAAAAAAGAAAAAAAGGGGCGCTTTAAAATGGATCTTGTCCCCGGGCGTGAATCTTGTCCCCGGGCACCAAACACCCTCGCTATGCCTCTGCGCGTAGTACAATAGTTTCATAAACAGGAGTTCAATAATAAAAATTTGATGTGATCCTGTTCGTCGATGCACAAACTACATTCAAACTAATGAGCATCATTAAATATCAACATTTCTCTTATCGCTTCTTTAAGAAATTTTTATTTAAAAATTTGAATCTTTTTTATTTTTTTAAAAATTAAACGTAATTTTCTTGAGCTATTTCAATATCTCTATATATTGATATAGTTATACTTATAAATCACTGTAAATAATTTTAAAATGTAAAAACTTAACATCAACAAAATGCTAGTACACTGTAATTAATTAACCAACCATCAGGTAAAAAAAAAAAAAAAAACAACATACCTGGGGATAGGACACCTTTCTTTCTTTGATGAATTACTAATAAACAGGGTTAAATCCTCGGGAGAGAGAACAAAAACCAAGTAAAAGTTGTTTTCCTTTTCAGTTCACCTGTGAGACACTAAAGCACGGAGATGAAGGATAGTCTTCGCAGGCTCTTAAATATGTGAGGCCGTCTTAACTGGTTACGGGGGTTTTATCCCGACGAGAGCCCCCAGGCGTTTGGACCAACACCATTTGACGTGACGTCACGGCCTGAGGTCGACCCCCCCCCCCCCCCCCCCTCCTT